>JAENRU010000486.1:207500-479908 GCA_016647705.1 Eucommia ulmoides | reverse complement strand
TTAGTAAAACATTTTTAAAATATTAATACGTTCTAAATATTTCCATAATTTAGTATAGATCAAGCACAAGTATATAAGCAATAAAATAAAGCGATATAGATAAATTCCATCCAAATCCATCTAGTATAAAATCCTACCAAACATCATAATAAATAATATCAAATCAACCAATATACGTAAAATACCACATCTCAAGCACCAATCTCAAACACACACCTCCAACACACACACACTGGCCAGCCCTAGTGATCGTTTTAACCTTACGATCGGGAGTTTGCAACGGTACCGTACCATCCGTAAAATATGCCTTCCTACGAACACCCATCACTCCGCCGAAAGCGGATAATCACTGCGCAGTATAAACGTCTAACATCACTCTGCCAAAACAGATAAACATCACTCCGCCGTAGCGGATAACATCACTCCGCCGAAGCGAATAATCTCACTCTACCGAAATAGATAAATACTAGGGTATCATCAAATCACCACATCTATCTCTTTTCCTCAAAACCAACTTTTAAGTCCAAAAGTATATTTCCCACTTTTCGTTTTAGAGAAAACGTCTGTTTCTTTCAAAATTACTTTTCCACCATTTATTTTCCTTTTGAAAACCAGACATTTTTAGGAAACAGATGTTTTATATTTCCTTTGAAAAACACCGTCTGATTTAACCAAATTCAACAAAAATCCATTTTCAGTTTCATTTTGAAAACCATCGAAATCTTCCAAAAACCCAGTTTACCAACTCACCCAAATCCTGCTTGATCCATATCATTTATAAATTCATACAATTTAAGTAAACATATATTTCATCATATATGTACATAGAAAAATAGTTTGGTAAGAAGACAGTACACTCACCTCGATATCCGTTTTGCAAAACTGACACTGACCGCACTTTATCGAGACGCCAGTGCCTGCAAACCTAATAGTGACAGATTCTAAATTATATTTTATCTAAAACATCCTAATCATGCAATGCGGACCCTATATTCCGAATCATTACTAATTTTATGTACCACGTACTTAAAATTAATTAATCGTCACGAAATTATTATGATTTTAGGATCTGTAACACTAACTAAAATTTAATTTAACGACAATTAATAATCGATTGAAGTTTCACCTGTTTCAGAAACATTTGGCGATCACGTGATTGGTTTTAGATTTCCCTGGGGTGGTTTCTGCAAATTCCTTTTTTTTTTTCCCCCCCGTTTCCTGTTTCTGCTTCCTATCTCTGTTTGCTGTTTTGGGAGTCCACCGGCCGGCCACGCACCACACGTCGGCAAGGTAGCATCCACCTACGCACACCGTCACAGATGGCCGACGACCGACGACCACCCACCCACACATCCACCGACCGAACAAAACCGACGAACGCCCCTCCACGCAGACCTCTCTCTCTCTCTCTCCTCTGCCCTGGGTTCTGGGTTTACTGCCCGTACTCACACGCCTCCGACCATACCGACGATCAACAACCCACATGCGCCGGCAATACCCCCATGCCACTAGACAAGCAGCGACATACACCCAGGCATGCGATTGCCTAACCGAACCGAACAGAACACCCACGACGGATGAACGACGCACTGTCGGTCAACAGAACGCACATGCATACTCCGGCTGAACTGACGGGCTAAACGACAGACAAAACGCATGCATTCCCGACGAACGGACAACCCACACACACACACGATCGTCGGCGATCGGAACTGGCACACCCACGTGAGACACACACACACACACACACCCGTCCGATCATATACATACTGAAGAATTCTCATATACCCACTATAACAGCAACACACACCACCTGGCCCGAACGGCGACACCCCCCCTCCGGCGACGATCGGAGCACCGGCCGAACCCTCTCTCTCTAGATTTTCCTCTCATTTTTCGAATGGATTCCCGACCCTCGATTATGAGTTTTCTTAATCCTCTCACATGCATGATTTTAGTGGGTTAGTTTACTCCAAGCGTGCCACGTCATTTTTTATCTCCACCTCTCTGTCGGCCAGCTGCTCCTCCGACCGCCGGTTGATGTGTGTGTATATAATATTTTTTTTAATTAATTGCTCTTTCCTCCCCCAGCTTCCTTGAAACCTTGATTTTAATCCTTTTAAATTTTTAAAAGTTTCTAAGATTTTCAATTTCACCCCCTGAAAGTTTCATTTACAAGTTAAATGTCAATTACCTCCCTAAATTGAGATTTACTGTTTCTTATATTTTCAATTTAACCCCTAGAATTTCTATTTGAATTTTTAATTGTCCTAATTTCACCCTGAATTTTCACAATTACTTTAAAATACCACTGAAATGACGTACATGGTACAATTGAGGTCTTACAATCGACATAGACCAAGAGGGCAATGAAAGATTGTCCACTGAACTTGGTGAATAGAGAATGATCACTAGAAGATTGCACGAAACTTTCACCAAGTAGAACACTGGTAAACTTAGAAAATCATTGTCATGATGCTTGTCTCAAGCTGTATATGGATTTTTTTTAATTGACAAACGGAATTAGGTGGCAAAGTCTCCCCTCTCACGATTAGAATATCCAAGCGGAATAGTCATATAAACTTCTTCATTCAGCTCACCATGTAAAAATGAGTTGTTGACATCCAGTTGAGTTAATGACCATTTATGGACAACGGCTAAGGACAAAAGGAATTTTACTTGTAACGAGCTTGGCAACAGGAGAGAAAGTATCTAAGAAATCAACACCTGCCTAGTGAGTGTATCCTTTAGCAACCAAACGAGATTTGTAGAGCTCAATGGACCTATCAACATGAAACTTAATTTTGTACACCCATTTACAACCAACGGAATATTTCCCTGGAGGAAGATAAATGATTTGCCAAGTATGATTGCCCTCTAAAGCTTGAAGTTCATCAGTCATGGCCTGACGCCACTCTAGATTCTCAACAGCCTGGGAAAAGGTGTGGGGCTTGGTATGAGAGGAAATGGTTAAGGCTAAGGTACAGTGAGTAGGGAAAAGATGCTGATAGCTAAGGACGGAGAAAATGGGATAAAGAGTACGAGCTAAAGTAGAGTGAAAAAAAGAGGATTGAATGGCCAAAGAGCAATGATAATCATGAAGATAAGAGGGAGGCTTAGTGAATCGATGAGGCTATGTGGGAAGAGAAGAAGAATGAGGAATGTGAGTAATGAGAGAATGTGAGGAGGGAAGTGGGAACCGGAGGAGAATGAGATACAGAATGATTAGGAATAAAACGGGGTAACACCTGGTCATGAAAGAAATCAAGAGGAAAATGAGATGTGGAAGTCAAAGAAAAAAGAAAATCGTCTCATGAAAAACAACATTGCGAGAAATAAAAGTGGAATTGGGGGTAAGGTTACGAAGTTTGTACCTTTTATTGCCAAAATGATAACCAAGAAAGGCGTAAGGACGTGTACGAGGGCGCGAACTTATAGCATCGGCTAAGTAAGGTAGAGACATAACATAGATAACCAAAGGCTCTAAGGTAAGTATAAGAAGGAGATTTGTGGGTTAAGATCTCAAGAGGGGTTTTGTTGGCTAACAAAGGAGATAGGAAACCGATTAATCAAATAAACAACAGTCAGGACACGATCCATCCAATAACAAAGTAACAAACCAGACTGAAAGGACAGTGCATAAGCGACATTAAGAATATGCTGGTGTTTTCGTTCCACAATTGAATTTTGTTCTGGGGTCTCGAGACAAGAGTGATAATGAACAACACCTTTGGAATTAAAGAAGTCAACCAGTTTAAGTTATCGGGACATTATCAGAACAAATAGCTTGGATAGAGGTGTGAAATTGAGTGGAAATCAGATTAAAGAATTTAGGAATGATGGATTTAACATTTGATTTGGCACATAGAAAATACAACCATGGTGCGCGTGTGCAATCATCAACAATAGTGAGAAAAAATTTGTGCCCCTCAGTGGTAGCAACATGAAATGGACCCTATATGTCAATATGTATTAAAGTAAAAGGTTTATCAAACAAGTGATTATGTGCAACAAAGGGCAATCGTTTTTTGTTTGGCCAACGGATAAATAAAGCAATGAAAATTATGAGTATTGGAAGACAAATAAAGCTATAATTCTTTATTGAGTACTTGAATTTTAACAAAAGAAGGATGTCCAAGCCGCACATGCTAAAGATTCGGCTTGGACAATCTCAAACAAAGAGGGAAATTAAAAAAGAAATTGGAATTACAAGCAATGCTTCCTAAATCGAGAACATAAAGATTGTCTTCTCGTCTACCCTTCCCAATCATTTTGTCCTGAATAAGGTCTTGGATGACACAAGAATCAAAAAGAAATGTAATAGAACAATTGTGGGACTTGGTGAGAGCACTAATGCTTAAAAGATTAAAATGAAACAAAGGAACAAAGAAAACATTGGAGAGAATCAAAGAATTAGATAAATGCATAGTGCCAATATGAGTGATGGGAGTGGAGTGACCATTTGGAAGGGAAAGATGAGTAATAGAAATTGGTGAATAAGAAGAAAAAAGGGAAATGTCATAACAAATGTGATTTGTGGAACCAATGTCAATAATCCAGCAATTAGCAGATGTAGAATTTGGTAAAAAAATGTGGTCTATTACCAGTTAAATTGGTGGTGGGAGATGAGATCGGTTGTGGAGAATCCGAAGATGCAGTAAAACCATAGTGGTAAAGCTACGAACTCAAAAAGGAGATAAGCTGGTGGCAATGGTCCACCGTAAGTGGTGACAAGAGACCTAGAGAAGAAGCTAATCCAACAACATTCGTCGGTACTGATGGGAGGGAAGAAATATCTGTAAAAGAAGAGGAAGTCAGGTGGTGTAGGAAATGGGCCGAAGACTGATGGGCTTGGGGTTGTTGTCAATCAATTGAGGGATTAAAATAATTCAGATGGGCTGAAGTTTGTTGGTGTAAAACAACTGGGCTGGAAAGATGATGGGTCAATGGAGTGGGTTGGAGGAAACCAACCAAATTTGGAGTTCGGCTGGTTGGAAATAGCAGAAGACTGGCTTGGTAGGGCTTGAGAATGTTGGGTCAAAGACAAATATGTAACTGGGATGGTTGGAGGATGAGATAGGGTCAGTGAATCTTGTTGGGTTTTGGTTTTGGTTTGGGAACCAGGTGGGTATCCATGGAGCCTGTAACAGGTGGTGACAGTGTGCCCTAATTTGCCACAGTGAGAACAAAGAGAGCAAGGCTTTCGTGGGATAGATGTGATGGCGGCGGCAACGATTTGTGGGGAGGAAGAGGTGAAGGCCATGGATTCCGTCGAACAAAGGGCAGAGTTGATAGACCGTTGACGTTCCTCTTGAATAACAAGATTGAAGGCCTTGTTTACTGTGGGAAGAGGATCAATCATCAACAGCTGGGCACTCACAACAACAAAAAAATCATTGAGAGCCATGAATGTGTCGCAATAGAGTTGTTGTGCTTCAGCAAATCAATGAAAAAGAAACAGAAAAATTGCTTCTGATACCATATTAAAAAAGAAGAAGAGATGGATGGAATATTGAATTCTCCTTGATTTGAAAATGAAAATGGAGTTACAATTTATAGTCACAAAATAATAACTCTCAACAAACTTGAAACCACAAAATAACAAACTAGAAACTAACAACCAAGGCTGTTAATGGAAGGGTCAAGTGAACTGTTTGTGATTTCTAATATTTAGAAACCGAATCAGTTTTAATTTTGGTAAGCCGAACTGCGTAATCGAACCAAGTAATCGAACAGTAAGCCAAACCGTGTAACCGATATAAATATATATATATATATATATATATATATATATATATATATATATATATTAATTTATTTAGTATTTATAATTTCATTCTTATTTTTATTTATTTACACTTTTAACCCTTTTAGTTTACACTTTAGTTGGTTTTTAGTTTATGTTGAAGATTAGTTTTTATGTAATTGGTTTTGCTATTTGTTTTTAGTTATTTTAAAGAGTATATGATTTGAAGAATGTTTAGAATTAATAGTGAATTGTGGTTCGTGGTTTTGGTTTTGATTAAAATTTAAAAATCTTAAACGGTTTCGCGATTTTGTTTTGTTTTGGCTAAAATTAAACGATTTAGTTTTAAAACCGCTTAAAAAAAAGGCAATTTTGGTTTTGGTTTTGGCTAAAATTAAACGATTTGGTTTTAAAACTGTTTAAAAAACCGTCGATTTTGATTTTGGTCTTGGTTTTACATATCTTAAACAGTTTTGATTTTGCTTTTGTATGAAACCGAGCTGAATCCGGACCGTTGACATCCCTACTCATCATGCATGGGATCTGAGTCCAACTTTTCAAAAAAAAAAAGAGAGGTAATTTCCTTCTACCCCCTCTTAGTTTGATCTTGTTTCACCAAAAACCTAGTTTTTATTGAAAACAAATCAAGCTAATTTAATTTTGAATGTGAAAAGAAATACTGAAAATCATTGACAATGTCATATCAAAGCTAGCGGATTCATTCAACAAAAAAAACAAGGATCTTCATCATATCTGCATAAAAAAAAAAAAAAAAAAAAAAAAAACATTCAAAATTGTTGATGTCGGAAATTGGTCCAACCAACTGTATGGTCCAAACACTAAACTTCCTTAAGCGCTGCAGCCAGGCCGGACAAGGTTTGGCCTGGCCTGAATTCGAGCCCGAGTCTTCTTTTCCTTTTGCCCTCCTGGCTGTTGTCCGGACCGAACTCCAATTTGTCACCTGCAGATAGGACGTGCCGGGTTTTTCCCAGGCGTGTCCCCTCCGACGTGAGAGTAAGAGTCCGGTGTAGAAATATAGATCGGAGAGTTACTGTTACCTTGACCTGTCTAAGCGACCTAAGGCAAAGTTTCTCTATCTAGAATGGTTTTTCTCCTACTTTGAAAGTGTTAGGGAATCCTACTATTTGTAGGCGGAAGAGTGATTAGCGTAAACAAGATTAAGATCTTAAACTTGGATTACCGGTAAGTAGTTAGGCGTGTGGGCGGCACGGCGGATTAGAGCTATGGACCTAGGCCTTGGGCCTTTTACTGTTGATGGCAGGGACCTACATTCGACCTGCTGAGAAGGCGAATCAGACCAGTCTCAACGGTAAAGGTCGGTCTGGGTACTTCGGTCTTCTGCTAACTCCCGACCTAGGGGCCTCCTAGGCTATCTATACCCTGGGTTGGTACGAGGTCATTGGTAACATAGCAGATCTAACCAGGGTGGTCGACACGTGGAGGGGGCCCGACTTTACCCACATTAGTTGCACCTTCAAGCCTTAGCGTGGAGATGGAACATAAGACGCTGAGGATTCAAGGGTGAGGCCTCCGGGGATGATCAGTTGGGCTGATGGAGAGAAGGGGACGGCGGAACTGGGTACAGCCCGATAGGGCATGCCCTTTGGCGTTCCCTAGAAGCTAGATATAACTCTATCGAACGCATCTTTTAGCTTCTTGAGGAAGCTAGATTGTCAGTTCGTCCAGATGCACGACATGTGGCTGAGGGTGCGGGAATCGAAGTCCCACAAACAGTTCGATGTGATACGACGGTTTGACTTCTTGGAATCCTATAAATACGCGTCCCATTCTTTAAATTTCCTCCCCAGATTCCCACGAAAGCTCTTCCCGATCTCCTGAGCACAGTACTCATCCTTCTTGTTCTTCCCTTTGTTTTCTTTTCCTTTCATCTTCTTCTTCATGTTTTCTACTTCTGGGTCCGTCTGGTCAGGGAGTAGCGCATCCCAAACCGACGTAATAGCGGCATACTCCCCAGGCGTCTAGATGGAGCTCAGCTCGTCTGTGATGGAGACAGACCCCACCGCCCCTCCGGCCTCCTAGTCGACAGGCGAGCATGAGCTCGCCGTTCAGTGGACGTCTTCATCCAAGAAGTCCAGGTGCAGGTCTTTGAGGATAAGGCATGATGTGGGCTCCTCCGGCGGTTCTGCGGCCGCCAAACCATCAACGTCCGGACGTCCTCTCCAGGTGAGCTCGACTTTCCGTCGACTAGCCTGTAAGGTTCCCCTGGACGCTTTGGTCTGGAAGATGGATTCTGAGCTTTCAGAAAAAATGGTCCGTAAACTGCATACCAAGTACACGATCCCCAACTCGGTTGAGCTACGTGCTCCCGGGGCGGATGATAGAGCATGCGACCAACCTGACGAGTTCATCACGGCCTACGGTCAGTAATTACAGGCCAGACTGTGATTCCCCATCCATCCCTGGGTGAGGGAAGTCTGTTGAGATTTGGGCCTATGTTCATCATAGCTCTCTCCCAACAGCATCCGCATGATCGTGTCATTCCACTATCATCTGCCTGGCTGAGGGGATTACGCCGTCCCTCGACCTATTCCATACACTGTTCTTGGCGAAGGCCATGCCCGACGGGAAGGGCTGGTTCTATCTCTCAGCTCGGCAAAAATTCCTCAAGGGTTATCCCGATTCTATTAAGGACTGGAAGTTGGGATTCTTCTTCTTGGGAGGTACCGGGTAGGAGGTCAACGAGAAGGGATGGTTCTAGGTAAGCTTTTTCAGCTCGGACCTCATTCCCCTTCACCCTAGTTTCCATTCTAATGTGCTCATTTTCTTTTTCAGTAACGAATAAACACAAGCCCTAGCTCAGAGATCCTTGAAGAGAAGGAGGTGATACTTCAGACACCGTTTACTCACGTCGGCTCTTTGCGCACGTCGTGGTTGTACGATGTTTACTTCTGGAGTGATCCCTCTCTGCTGGTGCGGACCCTGAACCCAAATTCTCAAAACGGTAAGTGCCTTGAGCTCGTCCCGGTCATTTTGTTTTACTTCAGTTATTTTTTTTCTTCTTTGCTGACTGAATTATATTTTATTTTCACAAGTGGCTAAGATTTACCGAGTTGGAGTACTACTCCTATGCCCGGCAATCTGTACACGCCTTGCCCCCCAGTTGATCAAAAGAGCTTGTGTCGAGCGAGCTGTTGTGCTCGACTTTGTGGTGCCTTGTCATCTTTCATCACTTGGTATGCGGACCAGTGGATATGCTATAGTCAATTACTTTGCCCCCCAAATGACCAAGGCAGCTCATCGTGAGTGAGCTGTTGAGGTTGTCTTTTTTGGTGATCGACAAAGTCTCACCGTTTTTTTTTTTTTTTTTTTTTGCCCCCCAAACGACCAAGGAAGCCCATGGCAACCAGGCTTCCTTGGTGTCTTGTCGGAATTGATATTGAGGTCTGTCATTATCGCCTAATTGGTGTTTTGCTTAGATTGCAGGTCACTTTGCCCCCCAAACGATCTGACCAGCCCAATTTTTCGGGCTTGTCGATCTTCTCCAGGGTGCCCTTGGTTTTGTATCATCCCTGGATAATTCTCGAGGCTAGAGGGCTACCTCTACCCAGGTTAATGGCTGGAGCACTGTCTACCCCGGCCTTTGGCACGGGGGTTGCTCGGCTTCGCTTTTATAGGGAGAGGGCCTTTGGGACAGCTTACCCCAGCCTCTCGACACTTAGAGGGCTTGCCCTTTCCCACCTTAGAATCTTTTGGATCGTTTTGCCCCCCAGATGATCTGCCGAGCTCAGTTTTTCCGAGCTTGTCGATCTTCTTTAGGGTCCGATCCGTAGACGCGTTATTTAATGGATTGCGGAAACTAGAAACTTATTGAACCTGAAAACACTTCCCTTTTTATTGACTACAACCTTTTCCATTACAACTCTTGTGAGATCAAAATACAAAATGTAGGACAAGTTTATGGATTTCTCTCATTGGTTTGGTAGTAGCGTTTGAGATGCTCAGCGTTCCAGAGGTGCCTGAATGGTACCCCTTCTTCCGTTTCTAAGTTATACATACCTGGTCGGGATATGCGAGCCGCAAGATAAGGACCTTCCCAGCTCGGTGCTAACTTCCCGGAATTTTTCTCCTTTATAGCTAGGGTGACCTTCCTTAGGACAAGGTCCCCAACGTCAAAAGATCGAGGCCAAATGCGACGATTATAGTATCGGGCCGTTCTCTACTGATAGGCAGCTTGATGAATCTGGGCCCGCTCCCTTCTTTCTTCGAGTAGGTCGAGGTTCAGAGCCAAGCCTGCTTCGTTCTCAACTGGATCAAATGGTCGGGCTGTATGGAGAGAGGGTTTTCTGACCTCCACGAGGATTACAGCTTCCGATCCGAATGTCATCGCAAAAGGCGTCTCACCGGTTGGGGTCTGGGCTGTTGTATGATAAGCCCACAGCACGGGATACAAGTCTTCCACCCATAACCCTTTTGATTTGTCTAACCTGGTTTTTAGATTCTGCAAGATAGTCCGGTTGCTAACTTCGAC
Source organism: Eucommia ulmoides (assembly GCA_016647705.1). Taxonomy (NCBI): domain Eukaryota; kingdom Viridiplantae; phylum Streptophyta; class Magnoliopsida; order Garryales; family Eucommiaceae; genus Eucommia; species Eucommia ulmoides. The sequence continues at coordinate 469,652 of JAENRU010000486.1, read as the reverse complement.
TTGCCCGTTGGCCTGAGGGTGGCCGGGGGAGGAGAATTTCGTCTTGATCCTTAGCCCGGCATACAGCTCGACGAACTAGGTTGTTATCGAACTACTTTCCATTGTCGGAGACGATAGCCCGCGGTATGCCAAATCTATAAATCATGTGTTTCTATACAAAGTCTCGAATCTGTTGCTTGGTGATCATTACGAGTGGCTCGACTTCAACCCACTTAGTGAAGTAGTCGATGGTGACGACCAAGAATTTTCTCTGGCTGGTTCTAAGGGATAATGGGCCGAGGAGGTTGATTCCCAATTGGGCGAACAACCACGAGCTGGATATTGGGTCAAGCTCAGTTGGCGGGGCATGAGGGTGTGCAGCAAATCGCTGGCACTTGTCACATATTTTCACGAATTCTCCCGCGTCTTCCAGCATCTTCAGCCAGTAATACCCATTCAGGAGTAGCTTCCTAACTAGGGACCTGCCCCTCGAGTGATTTCCGCAATTCCCCTCGTGGACTTCCCTCATAATATAGTCGGCCTCTTCAGGTAGGAAGCACCGGGAGTACGGATCGGAGAAGGATTTTCGATAAAGAACCCCGTCGATGAGGGCGTACCACACTGCCTGGTACCGTATTCTTCGTGAGTGAGCCTGATCACTGGGAAGTGTCCCATCGGTGATATAGCTCACTATGGGGTCCATCCAGGGTGCATATCATTGCAGTCTTGTCCGAGGAGGCTGTGCTCAACTCGGCGAGGAATTCAATGGGGACCGTCCTCTTGAGTGTGTATTTGATTGCCGAGGCCAAGTTAGCCAGGGCATTGGCGTGTCTGCTCTCTTCTCGAGGTATTTGCGTGACTTTCACTTTCTCAAAGAGTTTGGTCAGATCTTTCACCTTCTCCAGGTAGGCCACCATGCTCGGGTCCTTTGCGAGGTAATCACCATTGACCTGATTGACAACGAGCTGGGAATCGCACATTATCATAAGGGTTCTTACGTTAAACTCCCGGGCTAACTGAAGCCCAGCCCACAACGCTTTATACTCGGCCTCGTTATTTGTAGCTCCAACCCTGAGGACGTACTCGATCCCTTCTCTATTTGGGGCCACGAAGGACCATCCCGGCACTAAAGCCATTCTGATTGGAGGATCTAGCAGTATGGTCCAAACACTCTCGGATCAGGGAGAAGGGGGGTATTATGACTGAATTTCCTCAAGCGTTGTAGCCAGGCCGGATAGGTTTGGTCTGGCTTGAGTCCGAGCCCGAGTCTTTTTTTCTTTCCACACTCCTGGCCGTTGTTCGGGCCGAATTCCAATCTATCACCTACACACTAGGACGGGTCGGGTTTTTCCTGGCTTGTCTCCTCTGGCGTGAGAGTAAGAGTCCAGGGGTGAAAATATAGATCGGAGAGTTACTGTTACCTCGACCTGTTTGAGCAACCTAAGACAAAGTTTCTCTCTCTAAAATGGTTTTTCTCCTGCTTTGAAAGTGTTGGAAAAGCCTCCTATTTATAAGCAGAAGCGTGATTAGTGTAAACAAGATTAAGACCTTAAACTCGGATTACTGGTAAACAGTCAGGCGCGTGGACGACACGGCGGATTAGAACTATGGGCCTGGGCCTTCGGCCCTTTACCCACATCAAAAATAAATAAAATATAACTTATTGTCCCGTAAAATTGAGAGTTTCGGTCTCCTTGATCTAATATTATTCAGTATTGTCTTGAATCATCGTTACATAAGATTTTGTGGACTACAACATTGTTTTTCAAAAACTGTCCAAAGAGCCAACTAACCTAAATATTAAGGATACAAAGTGTGAATTACCCTTCAATGGGATTCTTTTCCGTCACCAACCCATTTCTACTTGGCATAAACAAATTAGTAAAAAGAATAAAGTAAAGCAAAATAAAAATTACATGTTTGGCTTTTACAATCAGGAAAAATTCTAAAATTCGTACACTATCTAACTTCAATTTGTCCCAATTTCCCCTTTTTGTGGTCTCAACAAAATAGACAGGAATCAAGGGATATATTTGCAACTAACTTGAAAGTTAAAGAACTAAAATGTTATTACGCTGAAGATATCGTTACCTGGGCATGGAGGGGTAAGAACTACAATCGGAAAGGTATCGGTCGCAAACAAAAAATGATGGAGCTCATAAATCGCCAATATACTAGGGAGTAATCACGAAATCAAAGCTCAATTTCTTCTACTCTTTGTTCTATGTGGTGAATTTTTTGTTCGTGCTGAGAATATTCAAGCGATGAAAATTTCCCCTGCAATCATTGAGTTCTAGGTTTTCTAGGGTTTGTTGATTCAAATTGGTTTTTCTAGGATTTATATTGATTTGGTTGATTTGAACGGAATTTACGGTTCATTTGGTTGAATTGATTTGGTATGTATTGATAAAAATCAAGTATATTTATAAATTTAAATGAAAATTGAAATGTAACACGGTCTCGTGTTGAATACAGCAAGTGAAAGTGAAATATAACATGATCTCGTATTATATTCAATATGAGATCGTGTTGAATATAACACGATATCGTGTAGAATAATCATGTTAAATATAATACAAGCCCATGTTATATTCAACGCGATGAGTAAAATCGGCACAAAAAAGGTAAAAATACTATTTTGTAACATTTTTTTCAAAAATATGTATTTAGTAGTTTTATCCTTATATGATGACTTCTTGGTAATTGCCGCCAAAAAAATTGTTATCCACTCTCTCACTCTCTCTTTCTTTCTCATTCTTAGGTAAGCTTCCTTGTTTACTTCCCTCCCCCCCCCCCCCCCCCCCCTCTTTCATCATTGTATGTGTGTGTATATATATATATATATATATATAATTGTGAAGAATTTTATTTAAAAGAGAAATTATAAATTTTGTTACAATGATATTTTTGGTATTTCATAGACTATTAATATTCTTAATAGTCGGATGATATTTTTGTAGTAATTAGATTATTAATTGATAAATTTTATAATTAAGAAAAATGGGAATGGAGAAAATTACATTTTAGTGTTACGTATTTCATGCATTTTATGTCATATTAGAGTTATTTAGTTAAATTCTTAATTTACGCCATATCATTGTTAGGTTCACAAGCGATGCCGACTACGACAGTATTTGGTGATAGCATAATAATGGTATAAATATCGAGGTGAGTCTACTATCTTCTACGTAAAGTATCAAATTATATTTTTCGTACTAAATTGTGAAAAAGAAAAAAGATTTTTTTTTTTTTTTATGAAAATGGACGGTTTTATAACATTACGTGGATCAAATAAATTTTGATTGTGGAAAATGATTTTTATTATTATCCAATTATGCCATAGTGTAGTCCCTATAGGAAGACATGTCTTGTGAGATGTTGTTGGTCCTAAAAAGATGACATGTCCTGTAGGACGTTGTGTTGTAACCTGACAGGAGGGTAAGTCCTGTAGGTGGTGGTGGTTGTTGTTAACGATGATGATTATCATCATGATTTGCTGATTTATACTATGTGTTGGCTCCTACCATTAGAGATATTGAATTGTCCTGACAATGATAACAATCCTTAGATTGTACATTTGTACAGGTTAATTAAAATAGTTATAACTCCCAATTGTGAGGTGAAACGATCATATGGCTAGTATAGAAGTTTCTAATATTTTATTATATAAAAGTGATTTGATTGGTTGACTTATATTCAATTTTTACATCTTGATGATATTTGTGAATTTTGATACTAGTCAATGTGGTTATATTTTATTTTGGAAAATATCACTATGGTTATATTCTGTTTTGGAAAATAGTTTTGATAAATGTACCTGATCCATAAATTATTTTTATATTATAAAGACAGTACATTGATAAAATATTTTGTCTTAGATACTCAAAGTAGAGACGGGTCAACTACTAGTGTTAGGTAGGATCAGAGGGTGTTGCGACTTTTGAGGCTGTTAGGACAGTTGTTGGAAGTGAGTTGTTTGGATTATTTATAATTTTTGTGATAGAATAGTCGGTTGTGTATAATCACTAAAATTTGAAGTGAAATATTTATAATTTGTTTTTTAAAAATAATCTATGTCAATTGACTAGTTTTTGAATATTTATTATTTTTATCATAGTAATGCAGCTGAAAGCGTGGTGGCGGAATAATTTGTCCTTTACTTTTATTTCTCCATAGAAATAGAGAAATCGAATGGCTGGCCCTGGATAATCGGGTTGTTACATGTGTGTGTGTGTATGTATTAATATGGGTGAGAAGAAGAAGGCGGACGAGGGAATGGCAAAGAGAAGGTGCGCGGGGAAGAAAGGTAGGCAGGGAAGGAGGGTAGGCGGGACCATGAAGCTTGGAAAGAGAGAGAGATATGTCCCCAACAAGTTTACCAGCACCGGCGACGTAGCCAGAAAAGATGGGTGATGAAAAAGGAAGGTGGAGACAAGTGCAAAAAAATAAAAAATATATGTTAGAAACTAAAAGGATAAGATAGTAATTTAATTAAGGAATTTTAGCTCAAATTTCACACTCTCTCTCCTCAATAACCTTTTCAAGCAAAAATGTTATTATTTAGTTCTCTACCAAAACATTGTTATTATTTAATCCTTTGTACATAGTGAATAGACGTATTCGCCCTTCTATAAATTTAAAAGTAAAAACCCTAATTTGTTCATTCAATTTATTCGATGGCCACCGCTTGTCTTCGAACTGGTGATTTTCTTCTCTTTTTCTCTACCGCCAATTGTCGCCCACTCTAAGATCGTGCTTGAACCAAATCACGGCTGCTGAACCAGCCTTCACTCTGGCATTACATCCCGTCTCCTCTATTCGCACCGACATTTTCACTTCGGAACGACAACAGACGAATCGAACTCTCCGAGCACATAATGATGATTTCAACGAGAACAAGAACGAAGCAGGGTGCGAGAAGACGTGAAGAACTTACGAGTGAAATTCCATTCACCTAGATTTGGGTTTTTCCAGGTTAGGGTGAAATTCCATTCGCCTAATTTAGGGATGAATGTTCATTTTTTGCGAGTTGTGTTTCCAGATCTTGGGGGAGAAATTTCAGGTCTGGAATGAAATTTAGGGATGAAAGTACATTTTTTCAAATTGTTTTTTATATCACCCCTTCATTCCAGATCTCCCTTTTATTATTTGTTCATTCTAGATCTCGGTTTTCATGAATGTTCATACTGTTTTGTATTTGATTTTATTTTTGGTAAATGTTCAATGTGTTTAGTTGTTCATATCGATTCAAATTTGTTTTGATTTGTTTGGGTTTTGTTGATTTTGGTGGAGTTGTTTATTCATTTGGGAATGTCTTGGAACGACTATTATGAAAGTTCTCGTTGATCGATTTCCCTGTTTGTCTTCTTCCATTTGTATCTGAAATTTTTAGATATGGGGAACAGTGATGATAAATGTTTATCGATTAAGGTTTGGAATGATGATAATGAATGTTCTCGCCGATCGATTTCCTGTTCGTTTTCCATTTTTAAACATTTTAGAACTGTGATTATATGACTTGAATATTTTCATTCACTATCATTAGTTTGAATCTTCATCCATTGGGCAAAAAACGATTGCAAGATTATAGAGCACTAACAATGTTTGAAGCATTTAACCAATGATTGTGGTAACTGAAATATTCATAATTGTGTTAACTAAATGTTTACAAATCTTGAACACACATATATAATCAGTGATTGTGTTAACTGAACGTTCACAAATTCACATTTTTATCCAAAAATTTCACAAATGATATCATTAGAAAGATTTTTATTTTTTATTTTTTAAATTAATTTGATGTATATATTTTAATTTTTTGAATAGGGATATGGTTCATACCAGCAATTTTTTTCAGATGGGGTGATCTTTCTGAAAACTGTGCAATCCCCATAAATGCAACGTTACACACACTTGGATGACATGGTTTTGTAAATACAATATCAATTGAGGGTAAATGTTAGGTACTATTTTCTAAGAACTAAAAACTTTATTACAATTTATGAAAGGTTCATTTTTGAGTTGTGAATCTCTTTAAGTCTAAATAATAATTTTTTTTAATTAAATATAATTTTTTAAGGGGTATATATTTCCGGGAAAAAAAAAAAAAAAACAACCCAAAAGAAGGGGTCGATGATACTATGAAGATAGTATAAATTATAAATTGAAATAAAATATAAAAATTTATGAAACAAAAGATGTTGTGATACGGTGGTTATCATGTTAGTCTCACCAACTAAAGTTCTCCAGTTTAACCTTGGGTAGAATCATCTTCATCTATCATTAATTTCAGGAAAATTTCCCATAAGTGTAAAACACCACTTATGGGAGTCTCGTCCAAGTGATTTTTTTATTTTTGGAATGGGACCTAAAAAGTGATGTTTTTCACTCTTGGGACCTCTCATCAAGTTACCCTTAATTTTATTATTCTACTAAAGGTCCCCAGTTTATGATAATATTTTTTATTATTTAAGTTTCACTTTTTGTGTTGAATTATTCTTTTTTTTTTTTTTCTTTTTTTAGCTTCTATATTTTCTTACACTACATAAAGGGAGGTTGACTATTATTTTCTTTAGATAGATCATCCGAAGAGTCTCTATTTAGTCTTATACTTGATCTATAAATTATTTTTGTATTATAAAAACAGTATACTGATAAAATATTCGAATATATATTGGTCCACTACTAGTGATTCTTAGGATCAGAGTGTGAGATAATTGGTGAGACTTTTGGAGGATTTTATATAATAGTTTTATATCTATTTTACGTTAATTTTTACTTTGAGCTTAAGTGATATTTTAGAAATTCAAGTGGGAGTTTTATGTAATATTTTTATATACATGTTATACTCGTTACGTTATGTGAGTATTGAACTTTAGAGACATATTTATGTGTGTGAGACGTATTTATATATTTGAGACATATTTATGAGATTAAAATGTAATTACATGATTTGAAACATATTTGTGTGTCTTGAGACGTATTTATATGGCTAAGACGTATTTATGTATTTCGAGACATATTTATGTAGTTAAGATGTATTTATGTGGTTAAGAAATATTTATATATTTTGGGACATATTTATGTGGTTGGAAGGTATTTATGGATTTTCAGATGTATTTCAGAAAATTCGTTATTTGAAATTTGGATTGTATTGATATTTATGGAAAAGTTTACGAGATTACTGGGATTTTAATGTGGATATTGGAAATGATTATTTTTAATCTCACGAGACAATCCACGAGAAATTTAGGTTATCTATCGGTTATGATGTTGGTTACGAATAAGTTGACTTTAATGTTGGATGAAATTGATCAATGTTGGTCATGGGATATGACAGTGGACTTAAAATGTCATGCCAAGTGAGAAAAATTATTAACCGCATGGACCTATTAGAATTGAGATAGACCAAATCCCAGTTAGACTACTGTGAGATTTTAAAATATATTTATTGTTTGTATATAGACATATATATTTAGGTAACGTTTATTGATTGAATTTTATTGTAAATATAAAATAAAACAAGAAACTCGATAAAATATGGATTAATTAATCTCATGTCCTATTGTATAATAAATTTTTAATGTGGTAACATTAATATTCACAATTAATTTATAATGTTACTAGCGTTGATCGATAACAGAATTCGTCGTCTGCTACCACCACTATCTACTTTGTAATTGTTAATATATTATATGGGTTTGGCCCACGTGACCCATTAGGGCAAAACCCTAGCCCCCACTTTCCCTATAAATATGTGTATATCGTTGTATTATACATGTATCACTTTTCATAATATCAATTCATGATTTTTCTTCCACTTCTTAATTATACTAATATGGTATCAAGAGTAAATCTTTCCTGGACTTATTCTCAATAAATTTTTTGCAACCCTAACACTTTCACCGCCACCGTTGCCGCCCTTATTCTTCCAAGGCTTTTGTTGCTACTGTAGGCTTCGTCCCATCTCCGATATCAACAAGCACCATACTGTCGTCTTCGTCTTACAGAGACGAACACAATGCCACCAAAATCACTATAATCGGAGTCCGGACGCACACTCATGCGCCTCCAACAGCCTGCAGTACCACCACCCTTCAAAATCTCGGATTTTGGGTTCTAACACCTCAACCAAGGCTCCAAATTCACCTCACGATATACCATCAAAACCGTCTCGACGAGACAATTTAAACAAACAAAACCACACAGCTGTTCATTGTCGCACGCGCCCTCACGTGCGGTGCGTAGACTGCGTCGTTGCTGTGCCTTCAGATTCACGCGCTTGTTACAAATCTCATTGCCACGTTAGTCCTAGTTGCCTAGTCAGCGCCTACTTAGCGCCACATCATCGCCACGTCAGCACTTTGACTGCCACATTAGCTATTGACTGCCTCATCAGCGCCATGTCACCAATTCAGCTATTGTACTTCTCTTTGACCGGTTCAGGAGTTTTTAGACCGGATATTTGTAAAGTTGGACCGGTTCCTAGGACTTTTTGATGTTCTGATTCTGTTTTCTGGCTCCGTTTTGTGATTTGAGGCTTACAATATATTCTTCTCTTCATATTTGTGTGGTTTCTACGTCGGTTCACCCGTTTCTCGCCCGGTTCTTGAAAATTCAATACCAGTTCATGGATAATTTTGACATTCTGAATCCATCCGTGACAACAACTTCTCCAGGTTCAACTGCGATGTCTATGGGTTCGTCGCTCATTTTTAATGCCAAAAAGGGTTCAGACCCGACCTCCTTTACTGTCACCATGTCTATTGCAGATTTGGCCTCATTCTTCCTTCATATCTTCTCTAAAATTGGTACTGGTACAAATTTTTCCCCTGCTCCCTCACTTACTATAGATAATTTCTCTTGGTTCTTTGATTTTGTCTGTTGTAATCATATGACATCTGATCCCAATATTTTTTCAACCAAACTATTCATAATGAATATCCCTAGTATTCATACTGCTGATGATTCTCAAATGCCTGTTACACATATCGGTTAGGTTTCTACTTCCCATCTCTCTATTCTTGACACGTATTTGATTCCAAAACTCACCTTAAATTTCTTGTTTGTTGGACAACTTTGTGAATTAGGATTTGAAGTCATATTTTCTAATAGTGGTTGTCGTGTGCAGAATCCTCAGATAGGGGAAACTCTTGGGACTGGTTGTAATATTAGACGCCTATTTGAACTTACCAGTTTACACCTTCTATCTCCAACTCCACCATTACCACAACCAAATATTCCTTCATCAACCTATGCAGCCTCGCCACTACCGCCAGTATCTTCTTCTTCATCCTTATCTCCACAACCACCAATGTCTCTCTCACCATCCCAACTTTGGCATGCTCGGTTAGGCCATACTTCATTTAGCCAACTTAAATCGCTTCTCTCTAGTGGTCAGTTAGGGTCAGTTCAACATGAGTCCTTCAAATGTATCCATTATCAGCTTACCAAACCAACCCTACCTTTCAAAGAGAGTTAATCTATTTTCCTTGAACCCTTTGATCTAATTCATTCTAATATTTGGGAGCCTTCTCCTCATGCCTCGATGGGTAGCCTTCGTTACTTTGTTATCTTTGTGGACGACTACTCTCGATATACACGGTTGTTTCTTATGAAACATCTATCCGAACTATTTCAAATATATTCAGAGTTTTCTTCTATGGTTCAAACCCAATTTTCTAGAAATATCAAAGTTTTTCGCTCAGATAATACAATGAAATACAAGGATCATGCTTTTCTTAAGCTGTTTCGCAAAAATGGCACGCTCCCTCATCGCTCATGTCCTAGTACATCCCAACAAAATGGATGAGCCGAACACAAACATAGACATATTCTTGACATAATTTGTGCTCTCCTCATTTCTTCATCATGTCCTGAGTACTTTTGGGGTGAGGTTGCATTCACAGCCGTCTACACAATAAACCGTGTTCCTTCTGCTACAATCCAAAATCAGTCTCCATTTGAACGCCTTTTCGGTAAAACTCCTGATTACTCTGAACTCAGAGTCTTTAGTTGTGCTTGTTTTTTTTCTTTTTAAACCACATAAACACAACAAACTGGAACCAAAGGCTCGTCTGTGTTGTTTTCTTGGATATGACATTGAATATAAAGGGTATCGGTGTTAGAATCCCATTTCTAAAACCCTTCGTATCTCGTGACATGTCATTTTTTGGGAACATAAAATGTTTGCTTCCTTACAGTTATTTGACATGTTAACCCTCACCAACTCTAGATTCTTTACTAATCCATCCATCAAGTTATTTCTAGATGATACAGTTCTAGTTACTGTTGAGTTAACTCTAGCACCACTAGTTGAGTCTACCCCTGCATCTTATGCTAAGTCCATCCCAGACCCACCAGCTGAACCCACTCCAGAACCACTAGCTGATCTCACCCTTCCCCCTCTAGTGACCATGCCTGAGACTTCTCCTATGGTCGATGATCCTGTACCGCCTTCCGTTGATACCCACGCCCCAAATCACCCTCGCCGCTCTACCAGGGTAACTCATCCTCCACATTACCTTTCTGATTTTCATTGTTTTTCCACTATACTTCATCTGCGTGAGCCTCAATCCTATAAGGAAGCTAATACTAATCCTCTTTGGTAGAAAGCAATGGACGAAGAACTTCAAGCCTTCGCCAAAACTCATACCTAGGATATTGTAGATCTGCCCCCTAGAAAAACTCCTATTGGGTGCAAATGGGTGTTTAAGATCAAGACGCTTTCTGATGGCTCTGTTGAACGATATAAAGCTTGACTTGTCGCCAAGGGATTTGTTCAAGAATATGGTATTAACTATAAAGATACATTTACTCTAATGGCGGGGCTAACATCTATCCGTATACTTCTTGTCGTAGCCGCTATTCGAAAATGGACTATTTTTTTCAATGGATGTGAAAAATGCATTTCTCAATAGCGATCTTCTTGAGGAAGTATATATGCATACCCCTCCTAGCTTAGCTGCGCCTCGAAATAAAGTCTATCGCCTTCACCGTGCTCTATATGGTTTGAAACAAGCTCCACGTGTCTGATTTGCAAAATTCAGTAATACTATTCATCAGTTTGGTTTCACACCTAGTACTCATGATTTGACTCTGTTTATTCGTCATACTGCCAATGGTATTATCTTTCTTTTACTATACGTGGACGATATGGTTATTACTGGAGATGATATACGCGGTATTTTTGAACTCAAAATTTTTTTAAGTGGCCAATTCGATATGAAAGACCTTGGCGTCCTCACCTATTTTCTTGGTCTTGAAGTCTCATCGAGTTTTGATGGATATTTTCTCTCTCAAGCCAAATATGCCTCAGATTTTATTTCCAAGGCTGGGATCACTAACTCAAGTATTGCCACAACTCCTCTCGAGTCGAATGTCAAACTTACCCTACTTGATAGTTCACCTTTTTAGGATGCCACTCTATATCACCAACTGATTGGAAGTTTTGTATACCTCACTGTCACTCGCCCTGACATTGCTTATGCCGTTCATCAGGTCAGCCAATTCTTGTCTGCTCCTTGGACCACCCATTACTCAATTGTTCTTCGTATTCTTCGGTATGTCAAAGGTATATTATTTCATGGGCTTCATTTCTCAGCTCAGTCTGCTCCCGTCTTACAAGTTTATTCTGATACCGATTGGGCCGGCGACCACACCGACAAACGTTAAACCATTAGTTACTATTTCTTTTTGGGCGATTCTCTTATTTCCTGACATAGTAAGAAACAATCTGTAGTTGCTCGCTCCAGTAACTCAAGAACTTCTCTGGCTTCGATAACTCCCCGCTGACATGGACATCTCTTCTCTTGCTGCCACTACCCTACATTGTGACAACATGAGTGCTATTCAAATCGCTCACAATAATATATTCCACGAGCATACAAAACACATCGAAACTGATTGTCACATCATCCGTCATCACATCCTTCAAAAATACGGTTCGTCTACAATCCGTCAGTTCAGCCAATCAGACAACAGACATTTTCACTAAGGCTCATCCACCTGGACGTTTTCACTCTCTGGTTTTTAAACTCAAGTTCACATCTCACTTACCACCTTGAGTTTGAGGGAGGATGTTAATGTATTATATGGGCTTGACCCACGTGGCTCATTAGGGTAAAATCCTAGGCCCCACTTCCATATAAATATGTGTATATCGTTGTATTATACTTGTATCACTTTTCATAATATCAATTCAATTCATGATTCTTCTCCTACTTCTCAATTATATTAACAATAACTAAAACTTTTCTTAGCAATTTTAATTACAATAAATTTGACTTTTTAAGTATAATTGACCACAGGATTATAAACAAAGTCCCCAAAATAGAAAGAAAACAATTGTGAAGTACGCATAAAAAGGAACCATTGAACAAATTGCGCTAAAAATATCTATAGCCGCTTCATATATCAAATTTCTTATAAAAAAAAAAAATCTATATTCTCTTTATATATCAATTTTTTAGTCCGACACAATTTAGGATCATTTTTCAGTGTAAAAGGACGAATTTAGTATTAGAATTTGTCAAATATTATAAATTAAGTACAGATTTTAATAATAAAAACATAGGGATGGACAAAAAAAAAAGTATTTCATTTTTTTATTATTTAAATTTAATATATTTAATAGAAATCATATAATAATAAGTATAGTAACTATTTGCCTTATAAAATAAGTTAAGAAACTGAAGATATCAATGTAGAATAAAAATCCAAACCAATAATTAAAATTTTATTTGAAAAAAAGGAATTTTTTAAAAAATATTGAATAACTATTTTTTAATTTTGTTTTATGAAAAAGGTATTTTAAAATACCTTATTCTTTCTTAGGGATTTTATTATTTAGTCCTTTGTTAGGAAGGTGTTTAGGATTTAGACCTGGGGACCACTTTTCTTCACTCATAAAATATTTAGAAAAAAGTCCTTGCATTTTACCCATTCTGTTCAATAATATTTACAAATATGCCATTTTGTCCTATGCAATAAGACAAAAATGGACAAATAGTGAGTTAACGTTAACGTAATTATTTAAACACTATATTACAAAAATATATTTTGAATTCACGTTAACGTTGTTGAATCCATGTTTCTTTTTACACGTTAACGTTAACGCATTTCATATTTTTAAAAATTATTCACGTTAACGTTGACAGTGAGTTAACATTAATGTAATTATTCAAGCACTATATTATAAAAATACATTTTGAATTCACGTTAACGTTGTTGAATCCATATTTTTTTTACATGTTAACGTTAACGCATATTTTTTGGAGTCTTCTGTGTTAACGTTAACGTATTCATGTATTTGTTCTTTTTTTATGTGTTGATCTTTTTTGTTTTAATTTATTTTTTTCACATTAACGCATTTTTTTCATCTGGTTTGTGTATTACGTTAACGTTAACTCATCATACATCATTTGTTTTGTGTGGATTTGCGTTAACATTAATGTACATTTTTTATCTCTCTATGGGTTAACGTTAACGTATTTTATTTTTTAAGAATTCTGTGTGTTCACGTATTTTACTTGAAAATTAACGTTAATGTCCTATCACATACTTTTGTTGTGCGTTAACATTAACTGTCACATGTGATATTTTGTCATTTTGAACTGAATGTATATTTGAGTTGAGTTTGCGTTAACGTTAATTCACACTGTGTTGCCTCTATGTGAGTTAACGTTAACTCATTAATTTTGTCCAGAAAATATGTGGAAAAAAATCACATAAATACATCAACGTTAACGTAAAATTAACACCCCTTCCACCTCCACCACCATTCATAGCCATAACAAAAATTCAATTCAGATTTGAAAATTTCCTAAAATAAATCAAAAACCAAACAGACCCTAAAAAAAAATTTGCAATTCCGATATGAATTTATGTTTGGAGGCGGCGGTTTCAAATTTGGGGAAAATTTTGTAGCGGAAGATCTGGAAATAAAAAAGGAACCCGTATTTTTTCTCGATGAAGACGAACCGACCACGAGTGGGTTCAGCGGCGGAGAAGGCGGTGATTGTTCTTCTCCGGTGGCGTCGAAACCTTTGGAATCGCTGCACGAGGTCAGTCCGCCGCCGTTCTTGAGGAAGACGTACGAAATGGTGGATGATTTGAAAACAGATCCGATCATATCGTGGAGCTCCAATTTCAGAAGCTTCGTGGTTTGGGATCCCCATAAATTATCAACAGAGCTTCTCCCAAAGCTCTTCAAGCACAACAATTTCTCTAGCTTCGTTCGCCAACTCAATACCTGTGTAGGATTTAGAAAATTAATTTATGTTATTGAAAAAAAAACATCAAATAGGGTTTTTAGAGAGTTTTTAGAGAGAGAGAGTTCAAGCTAGAGAGAGAAGCTCTCAATTTTCAGATTGGGGCTCAGTAAGGCGAGAAAATTGATTGTGAGTTAAGGTGGGTTTGTTTAGAGAGAGAATGACAATTGTTGATTGTGAGTGAACGTGGGTTGGTTTAAAGAGAGAATAAAGATTGTGAATCAAAAACAAAAAGATAGTTAACGTAAATGTGAGAGAGAATGATATATGTGTCTTTTCATATCTTATTTTGTCTACTCAAGGACTACAAACTTAATTGAGATTTGAATGTTAAATGAACAGTTCAAAAATGTCTAAATCCTACATGATCTCTTAAATAAGGACTAAATAATAAAAAAACTCTTCTTTCTTCTCTCTCATCCTCCCCTACCAGCCCTTGAACCCCATACCTAACGGATGAAAATAAAAGCAACCACCACCAGAGCAAAGGAAAGGCCGGTGACAACAATTTCCATTTTTAGTTATTTGATCTGTGAACCAACCTCATTTTCTTTCACTTTTTAATTTTTTTTAATAATGTATTTTCATTCAGATTTAATAAATTCATTACTTTAATTGCCAACTGCATAACTTTTTCTTTATTTTATTCGTAATATTAAGGCGTTGGCTAAATTGCAAGTGTAAGAGCACATTTGATAACTAAAATAAGTGTTGAAAACTAAACAAATTAATTACTTATTTAATTAAATTTGTTTGATAATTTTAATTTATATTACTTAGTTAGTTAAGTATTACTTAAAATTTTAACTTTGTAGACCTAAAATTTTAAGTGAGTTGGACTTCACTTATTTTTTTTTTTTTTAATTTTTCACTTAATGGGCTCCACTTTTTTTTTTTTAGGTCATTTTACCTTGACAAACCTAGTTCATTTTTCATTTTCATTTTGTCCTTGTTGTTTCATATCTCACCCTTAGTAAATTTTGATTTTAGATTTTTTTACTTCCAGATCTCACCTTCTCATTTTAATTTTTATTTGATTTCTTTCCTATATTATCTTTATTTTAGTAAAAGTTTAAATTTAAGGGTAGTAATGTAAAAAAAAATAAAAAATACAGTCTTCAAATTTTATACTAATCAAACAGAAAAAAAAAAAAAAAATTAACACTTTAAAAATCAGTATTTAAAATTTTAATTCTATCAAATAAGTTTATGATATATTTAACACTTAAAATTTTAGCATTTAATATTTAAGCGGTTATCAAACACAACGTTAGTAAAGATTCTTTACTCTCCTCTTACATGAACGATAGCCACATTAGGCCAAGGGGACTCTAGCCCCTTTAAATTTTGAAAATTTTCATTTCCATCCTATATATTTTATAAAAATAATAAATCAAAAATCAAAAATTTCAAATTTTACATAAACCCCCTTCATCTATATAAATATTAAAAAAAAAAAAAAAAATAGTTCGTCTTAATTGATTATCTAAATCCGTCGCTGCTTGAAATGTAGATTTGAAACTAACAATAGTGAAAAAAAAAAAAAAAAAGTACAGCACTCACCAAATTGGGGAAAAAAAAGGACACATTTAATTCCTATATAGGTAAGATTTTTCAATATAATTTTAAATTTGGATAAAATATAAAAATTTATGAATCAAAAGATGTTGTGATTTAGTGGTTATAGACTTAATTTAATTTAATTTAATTTTGGTAACAATCTATTATTGTGAATTTAAAAATTATTATGAATTTAATATTTTTTTGAGTTATTGGTGAACAGTCCATGAAGTCAAATTTTTTACTGATACAGTTCACGTAGTACAATACTTTTTCTAGAAATCCAAAGTTACAGCACTTCATGAAAATCACTATATTTTTTCATGTAAAAATTTATATCGACTTTTATTATATATAGTGATTTTGGACTTTTTCCAAAATAATTAGACTTTAAAAAAAAAATTACTATTTTAAATGAATAGTGAATTGCAAAACTCGGTCAAGAACACAATAAATAAAGCAATTTATTTTATAAATTAAAAATCCGTTTGATAACGCAATTAAGCATTAAAACTGAATGCGTTAAACACTTATCAAATTAAGTGTATTTGATAATAAAATTAAGCAATCACTTAAAATGTATACAAACTAATTTTTGAAGTTAAAAGTATTAAAAAAAAAGTTAAGTTAAAATATTAAAAAATTAAATACTTAATTTATTCAACAGTTATAATTTCAAACTTAAATTTTAAACAGTTATCAAACATGACCTAAGACTATTTATTAAAATGTCAAACTAAATTGAATTATGAAAATTATTACACCCTAATTTCCAAAACGGTCTAATTAAATTATATATATTTTTTATCCATATTTGTTTTTAGTTAACTATTTTTTTTTTATTATTATTTACTATTTTTTTAATACTAATAAAATAAAAAATTGATACACCAAAGGCAGGGGAAATTTCTAGTAAATAAAATATATATAAAAAAAATCAAAAAAAAAAAAAAAAAAAAGTTTGCAGAGAGAAGGGGGTCTCTCAACCTACCCTTCCCAGCCCTTTATCCAGCCTACATCAACAATGCTTCTTTATAAAAAAAAGATGAGAGAGAGAGAGAGAGAGAAAGGGGGTGCGACTAGGGGCAAGGTGGAGAGAGAGGAGAGAGCAAAAAAAAAGGGGCGATCGGGGCAGAGAGAGCAAAAAAGAGGGGCCGCCAGGACAAGGTAGAGAGACAGAGAGACAGAGAGAAAAAGCGAAAAAGAGGGGGCAGCCGGGCAAGGTGGGGGAGAGAGAGAGAGAGAGAGAGCAAAAAAAAAAAAAAAGGGCGGTTGGGGGTAAGGTGGAGCGCGAGAGAGACAAAGACTATTGTCGTTGACTACAGAGAAATCCTTCATGTTGGAGAGGATGTCGGCCTTGACAACAACACACATCCTTTTCGAATCCTTCCACAACAAACCCTCATATTCTTGTGCAAAATCTTTAGCAGCCTCATAAATATCCTAAACAATATCAATCAATAATCACCCACCATATACCTTTAATTAATCTCTAATTAATTCATTAAAAAAAATCTCTAATTAATTCATTAAAATTACAAGAAAAAAACAAAACGGTATACGAAGATCTGTAATTTTTTTACCTTAGAAGGAAATTCATCGTAGAGATATGCCGACATCATCTCAACTCTATTAAGATCCGATGCCCACAACCTAATCTGTAACATTGAAAAAGATTTCCTCAGTGTTCTTTGTTTTACGTATGATTAGGTTATAAGTATATTTGGTTAGTGTTTTTTTTTCCTTCTGTTCCCAGTAAACTTAGAACACAAATGGAAAAGGCAAAAAAAATGGTTTCCATTCCGTTCTTAAACTTCTAGAACAAAATTTTGACACATTTTGGTTATTGTTTTTGTTCCCTGATTCCTGCTCCCCAAAACTATTTTCACTACCATCTCGTCGGCCACCAAAAAAAAAAAAAAAACCAAATGTTGCATCCAAACATGTTTCTTATTTTCATTCTCATAAATTAAAAGAAACAATTTCAAGAGAATGATCGTTACAAAACATGTTTCTATCTTTTGAATACTCCAAAACGGAAATAAAATTTGCATCCCATCCCGTCCCAATTTATTGGAAATAGATACAGAAAAACAGAAATACTAACCAAACGCCAGCTAATTTTCAATCTTTTCTAGGAATATAAACACTAACTGAGTAGTAATAAGGTTGATATTTATTGAGAATTGAGGTAGAAATAATTCAAACTTGATCAACGACGTTTTCTGGTACATATGGAATTCTCTCCGCAACTCGAGAATGTGCGTTCTGTTGAAGAAACGAGATTATCTGCACGTTCCAAAAATTAAAATCAAAAAAATAAAATAAAAATCAGATGTGAAAGGAAATGGGCATGTATTACCAAGAAACAAGAAAAGATGATCTCATAATTAAGGTGTAAATTTGAGCCATTCCATGAAATAATATATCTTTGTTTAATCCCTAGTTTAGGATGTTAAAGTGGGGTTTCTTTAGGTGACGTTTGATCAACGTTTATGTTTTTTTTTTTTTTTTTTTTCCTTCTCTCAATAAAATGTGATGAGAATTATGTTTCTATTCTGAAATATTTTGAGAACAGAATCGCATCTGGTAATGATAATTATTTTTAAAATGTTTTATAATTTCTCAAAACATGAACAAGAAAATGCGGTCGGTTGCAACTAGCTTGGATTGTTTTATATATAGAAAGAGAGGATGAGAAAAGAATATGAAGAAAACGTTGGCGCGGTGGAGGTGACTGGCGTTATGGTGGTTCTCAACATTTACCCTTATGAAATAGATTGGGAATAATTTTGTGGGAGCGAATAGAAATCAAGATTTTTTTTGTTTCTTAAATTTTTAAAGAATTCTGAAATTACTCCCACAATTTTGAAAATATTTAGAAATAGAAACGTGTTTACCAACATATTTTTGTACATTAATTCCAAAATTCCGGGAGCAAGAACAAAAATTAAAGAGCGAAAACACTAAACAAACGGGCCTTAGTGTTTCCACTCCTAGAAAACTTGGTGGGGGGAAAATCCTGCTTTGTTCCAAGAATTTGTTCTTAAAATCCTATTATCACGTTCGTCTTACACACCAAAGGTCCCCAGTTCGATCCTGGGCAACATTAATTTGTAATTTCTGTTTTACTTTTATTGTTCCGTAATTCAAATTCATATGTACACATTTTCCTTTCCAGTTATTTCATATTTGTAAACATCAAAATCGATCTTTACAAATCAACACGAATCCAGCCAAGATGCAAATGGCATAGCAACAAAACCTTACTAAGAAAGGAAAACCTCAACGCTTCATTTTAAGTCTTCGAATTCTACATTTTTGAATAAATTCTCAATTGCTTACCCAAATTCAATTTTGTTTCTCTCTACAAGTCTTAATGGTTGGGGTGATCCTAACCTTTGCGTAAAGCTAATTTTAACTTCTTTAACAGTTTGAATTCAACATTTTTGAATAAGTCCTAAATTGTTTATCCAAATTAAACTCATTTTTTTGCTACAAGTCTTAATGGTTGAGATGACGCAAACCGTTGAGTCTCTTGCTAATCAAGCCATGTTTGGCCATTTTGGACACCCAACCCGATTTCAATTTCATTAAGTGTTCAATTCTACCCTTTTTAATAAATTAAAAACCACGTATTGAAATTAAATTCTATTTTTCTCCAATAAGTGTTAATGGTCGTGGTGGCGCTAACCCTCGAGTTTCGCGTCAAACGGACCTCATTTCACCATGTTGCTCACTATACCTGGTTTTAAATTCTTTAAGTGGTTGAATTGCATATTTTTTAATAAATTCTAAGCCGCTTATTTCGTTTTCTTCCTACAAGTTATAATGGGGATGTAGTGTTAACCATTGAGTTTCGTGCCAATCAAACCTCATTTGTCCATTTTGAACACGAAACCATATTTTAACTTTTTCCTAATTATTCTTTTTTTGGATAAATCTTAAATTGCTCAAATTCAATTATGTTTCTTCCTATATGTCTTAATGGTCGGGGTAGCGCTAACCCTCGAGTTTCGCATCAATTGAACTCCATTTGTCCATTTTGGATATCCAACCCGATTTTAAGTCTTTAAATTCTACATTTTGATTAAATCCCAACTTCAATTCTATTTCTTATAATTCTTACTGGTCAGGGTGGAGTCGTGCCTATGGGACCAGCCCTATATGGTCATCTTGGACACCCAATCCGATTTTAATTTCTTTAAGAATTTGAATTCTACTTTATTGAACAAATCCTAAACATATTATCCAAATTTAATTCTCTTTTTTCCTACTAGTGTTAATGGTCGGAGTGACGTTAATCCTCAAGTTTCAAGCTAATTGGACCCCGTTTGGCCATTTTGGACACCCAACCCAATTTTAACTTCTTTGTAAGTGTTTGAATTCTATTGTTTTTAATAAATCCTAAATCACTTATCCAAATTGAATTTCATTTCTTCCTAAAAGTCTTAATGGTCAGGGTGGCACTAATCCTCGAGTTTCACACCAATTGAAATTTGTTTTGTCATTTTGAACGCCCAATTTGTTTTTAATTCTTTAAATGTTCAAATTCTACTTTTTACATAAATTATATACATGTATAGTTACACAACGATTTAGTAGAAATGTAAACTTATTAACAAACCAGATTTGTTGGCGTTTGTGAGACAAGACCCAGACGCAGAGTTTGGTTATGGTATCGATGTTGCCTCTTCTAGAACCTATCGCACACAAATGATTAGGTATGCAAAATTAAGAGCTTCATTATAGAATAATTAAATTGGTTATACCTGAACAACGAGCTGCCAAACAATGTTGTGCGGTATCAACAATTCAAGGTTCATTATTTGCAACGTCATGGAATGCTGAGTACACTACACATTCTGATATCCACCATCTCCCTAACCATGTCGGCCATCTCTGGTGGTGCCGATATAGATGCCTCTACATATGCCGAAGCCGAGGCACGTGAACATCCTCCCTCAATATTATTGCCAAATACCTCATGTTGTGACAATTTACTCCTGATGCATCATGTCCAACCAGGTTTCTCAGCGTCCATATTGTCATTCCACACTTCGCGTCTAAACTTTGTTATCCTCTCTGTCTCTGGCACGAATTTTAGCGATCCCTGTAAAATCGCTTGAAATTGAAATGGCTTGGTTTGTAAAACTTAATTGTTTATTTCTTAAAAATTATACTTCACTATGATATCTTACAATCATTTTCGGTGAAGAAACGTCAACCGGTGCACCGCTACGCCAATCTGAGTCTTACAGTACATATCTATTTGATTGGCAAGCTCACTAGCTCTCTCCAACTATCAATAAAAGAGAGAATATATTATTAGTAAAATTTATAATTTGTTAAGTCCATACGGACATTAATTGATTGTACCATATAAATTGATTTATTATGGTCACAAATAATGTCGTACAGTTGCGTGTGAGTGTAAATGTTGCTGACATGACTTTTCATTGCGCTCTATTCAGACCTACAGAAATAATTCGAACTTTTTGGATAAAATTCTAATCACGATATATATATATATAAAGAACAATAAAGATTCTATATAGTATAATTTTCCAAGCATTACAATAATGTCCTCACCAGAGGTACCAAATTCCAGGATGAACCTTTCTTTGTGCTCACCCCATCCGGACCATCCTTTAGATAATCCTCATCCTTTTCGTTTTTTAGAGGGTCCAGCATTACCTAGTAGCATTAACAAACAAACCAATTAAAAAATTACGATAAAAAAATGTCAAATAAATATATCAAATTAATGTCAAGATTTTACCACCAGTGGACGAGGCTAAGTTATCCGGCTGGGGCTGGGATTGAGCCTGCACGTTGGCCTCTGCCTCGACATGTGTTTGGGTTTTGGATTGGGCTTGCACATCGGCCTTTATCTCAGCATGTGTCTTGGTCTGTTCTTGTGCCTGAGCTTAGGCCTTGGCCAATGCCTGCAACCGTAACTTCTCCATAATGTTCCTCGTCATACTTACCATGTTTAATCTGTAAACACATATATGACCGAGTTTAATAAATAAAACTGACAAATAAATAACGCACCAAGTCAATGAACATGTAGTAGAACCTAAATATGAATTTTAGATACGCACAGTGAAGAAAAAACACAAAAAAAAAAAAAAAAATGACGTAAGTGGTGTCAATTTGACTTTTGGCTACCTTGGGATACCCAACCCAATTTTAATTTCAGCATTCAAATTTTAATTTTTTTGCACAAATCATCCAAATTCAATTTTGTTTCTTCCTACATCTCTTAATAACCAAGGTGGCACTAACTCCATGAAATTCACCCCTAGACCGCCTATCTAAGTGGAAGTAGACCTTACCAATAGGCAACTCCTAGAATATTATAATGATAAATAACTTGTACATATATATATATATAAATTTATCCTACTTCATAAATAAGAAAGCAAATATGTATTTATTTTTTATATTGATTTTCTTTTTTTTATGTTTGAAACTGTTAGAAAATATATAATTTTGACAATAATTTAAATAAATATTAAAACTATTGATAGAATATAAATAATAAACTATTCCAAAAATATAAATAAGAAAAAGTAATTGGCATGTGAGTTCAAGGAAGCACGAATGATCGTTAACCTAAAGTAATTATTACTTCCCTACATGAAAGTTCTGATGGCAATGGCTACTCTAAGATATAACCGTTGCTCACAAGTACATTCTCTCAGGGTTCACATTTACCAGAAGACTAATGAATTGTCTTTATGGAATCGTCCTGGAATATAATATAGAGATATACTAGTAGGTGGGAGAACTCGTAGGAAAATTTCTATATCTCCCAAAGAGTAGTGTTTATAAGAATAATAATAACATAATAATTGATAATAAACGCAAAAACAAAAACTGAAAATTAATAATAATAATAATAATAATAATAATAATAATAATAATAATAATAATAATTGTCAAATAAAAAACTAAAATTTTAATAAATAAAATGGAGGTTTTAAAATTTTTAATTAATTTTTTTTAAGAAAACTAATAAAGTTTATAACAGAAACTACTTTGTAAATTATAGTTCTTTATATTGCTAAGTTATTTTTGTCAAATAAATTATTGTATAGTTAAGTTAATGTCAGTTTCAATTTTGGTGAATGTCCTAACATCTTTTGTAGGCATAAACCCCCCCAAACTTTTGAATTGTTGTTACCGACTATTTTCTGAATCTATTTTATTTTGGACTGTTTTAAAAAATAAAAAAAATATTCAAAATGATTTAGGTGCCCAAACAATGTCAATTTAAACCCAATGCTAGGCAACAAGTTGGCAAGTCCACTTTATATCATCGTCTCATTTTTCTTATTTAGTTTATTTTTTCGCCAACATTTTAAACCCTTTCTGAAAAAATATATATATTTGCATAAAATGAAAGGGCAATCGATGGAAGGTTCTACATTTCAGCTCTAATTAATCAAAAGTCCTAGAGACGGAAGCCTTGCACACGTGCTTGCCACGCTCCAATTACATGTAATAACTTTGCGTGTAATATATGTATTTTGTAACATGTAATATTTTTTTTAACTAAAATTTTGTTAGATGTCACAAAATCACACAAAATACATATATTTAGTTACAAGTAACTAAGGTTACGTGTAACAATTTTATGTGTAATATTAATGTATTTTATAATATGTAATAACTTTTTTTTTTCTTTTTTTTTTTCTTTTTCTTTTTCTTTTTTATTATTACATATAACAACTTTGTGTGTAAAATTTTGTTAGATGTAACAAAAATCACACAAAATACATGTAACTAAATGTACACAATTGCATGTAACTAATATTAACCTAATTTTTGTATTCAATGTTTGTTAAATGACACAAAATATTACACACACACATGTGTGTGTATATATATATATATATATACACGTGTGTGTAATTGTAACATGTAACTAATATATATAAGTATATGTAATAAAAAATATTCAAATATATGTGAAAAGTAATAATTATGAAATTGTAATTAACATTTGTTACATGTAACAAAAATTCACTATAAAATCGAATGTACTCACTAAGGGTTTCCTACAATCCCTACAATTCCTCCAATGCAAGACTAAGACACAAGTGAAATCTAACTTAAAGAATTAAATCAAAATCTAATAACACAGAATGACTTTTCACCAATTAGACTTTAAAAATGGAATTTTTCACCGATTATCCCTAAAATGAGTGGTAGTATTAAAAAATTCAGAGGTGCATATGTATTTCTTACAACAATTCCATGTGCAGGCTAATTGCAGTTTCATTTTCCGATAAGACTTCATGTATCCATATCCCAAAGAGGAATTTATTTCCCTGTCCTAAAAAGCCTTGTACCTGCACAGGTAATAATAGAGTGAGAAAATAATACAATGGAATAAAAGAAAATGCCAAAATTAGGAGAGCTACAAGATTAATTCTAACACACAACTTACCTTTGTAACTATAGTTGAAGACCCTCAAGATTGAGCTCCTCTATCTAGGCCGCTTAATTATCAGTTCAATATGAGAAATCTTGGACCATTCAGGGCCACTTCCCTCGGTGCATCTTCCCTCGGTGCATCTTTCTTCCAATAAGGGACAGTTCATAAGGCCTAAATACTCCAATTTGGTGAGGCGCTGCATAGCTTCAATTCTTGGGAGATACTTCAATTTCTCGCAGTCGTATATATCAAGGCATTCCAGGGATACAAGATTCTCAAACCAATCTGGTAAAGCTTCCATTCCGAATTGTCTTATAGTTATTTCTCTTAGGGCAGTCAAGTGTTGAAGATGCTCTGGGATTGAGTCCCACTGAGGTCGACCAACGAGGGTTACCTTGCGAAGTGAAGCCTGTGAATTTTGGACAAATTGAACACTCGGGAAAGAATTGAGCTCCTCAGAGAAGGGGCCAATGTCCAACTTGACGAAGCGGGTAAGGCAATGTAGCCCCTTGGGCAAAGAATTCAATTTCTCACAACCGGAAATTGTTAATCTGGATAGAGAGCTCATTGCATGAACACTAGGAAAAGATATCAGACTTGGACAACAAAGAATGATCAAGGTGTCAAGTGATGTGCTGTACTCTAGCCCACTTGGCAAACACGTTAATTTATCACAATATAGAATAATCAAATCTTCAAGTGATGTGAGGCCTTGCAAACACCGAATGGACTTGAGATTAGGGCATCCGTCTATATGCAACTTACGAAGAGATGGAAGGGTGACCAAGAGACCATCTGACATGCTGCACAGCTTCTCGCAATAGCTAATCGTTAGCGATCGGAGAGGAATGGTATTGAGTCCCCGCACATACATAAAAACATGAGTTAATGTGTGACAATGCTCGATAATCAATTCATTCAGATGCGAAAGATGAATTGGAGCAGTTTTTAATTGGGTGCAGCGATCAATACTCAACAAATCAAGACATGGAAATATAGATACAATGCTTGGTTGTGCTACTTCCTTCCAATCTGTTAGGTTGGGCATATCAGACAATTTGAAACTTTTCAAAGCAGGAAAACTGGCCTTCATCACATTACAATTATGATTGGAACCTAAACTGTTCCAATTACAAATTCCATAGAATGATTTATCTATAATTTTGACATTCCTCATGTATTGTATATGAAGTTTTTGAAGAAGTGGTAGGTGGCCTAGCATTGGGATTTCTTCACATCTTTTACAGCCAAGCAAAAGGATCTCCACCAAGTTGTTGAGTGGGAACAAGGCACCATTAAAACTCCTACTACTACCAACCACCATTTTCATCATCCATGATGGGAAGTTGTCACCCGGGAAGCATTGGACCTCTAAGACTTTCAGGTTCGGGGAAGGTTGAAGTCCTTCTAATGCACCTGTGTCAGTGTCAGTGTCATCCAAATAATCTTTCCAACGCCATTCATATGTCAAATTGTCTAATCTGTCCTTGTGGAATAAATCTGCCTTTTCAGCTTCTTCTCTATCCCTCACATATCTCAGATAACTTATATACAACTTGCCTCTAAGATTTCTTAAATTTCCCAACTCTTCAATTCGAAAACCTTTCTCTTCTCCCACTCTAAAATATGATAAAGTTTGAAGGCTAGTGAGCCTTCTTATCCCATAAGGCATCGCCAATCCAGACATAGAAGGACGAAAAACATCGTGTTTACACCCATCAAAATATAAATGTCGTAGGTTGATTAAATTTCTCACCCCTTTTGGTAGTTTTGCCAAGTAACGGCATCCTTGGACTCTCAACGTTTGCAAATTGTACAGTTTGCCAATGGATTCAGGCAAATTTTTGAATTCGTTGTCTGATATGTCAAGATATCTCAAGTGAATCAACTTGCCAACTGAAGGTGGCAACTCTTCGATATAAGCCGAAGAAATATCCAAGACACGCAAACATTTGCAATTCACAAGTATGTCATTGGGGATAACACTTCTTAAAAATAATGTATACAGTCTTTCAGCATTCTTCATGTAAATGCTATGATTTGTTTCTCCACGGGAATAATTTGCTAAATGTCGAACTCGAGGAACCTTACTTCTACCAACATCTACGATAAAGCACTCAGATGTTGAAATAAATTGTGCGAGATCATGCAACAAATCATACATGCCATATTTTTTAATGCCACTATTGTCATCCTTCTCAATACATTCAAATAGTGAATTTTGCAGCAAATTTTCAAAGTACACATCACCTATGTCCTCCATCTCCATATTGCTCTCTTCATTTGGTTGAAGATATCCTAAAGCCATCCACAATTGGATTAATTTTTCCTTTTCCATAGGAAAATCCTTGGGAAAAATTGCACAATAAGCAAAATATTGTTTTATAGATGGTGATGACAGATGATCAAAACTCATTTTGAGTATAGGTAGTATTCCATTTTCTCCTCCGACTAAATCCCACACTCCATTATTTAAAATTGACAACCACTCTTTTCTCTCCTTCTTTGAGTGCATCAAACCCCCCGCTACCTTTACTGCTAGCGTCACACCTTTACACCTATCCACAATTTCTTGCCCTATGGCCTCCAGTTCGGGGGTCATTAGAGGTCCTCCATTTCCAAATGCTTTTCCTCGAAATATGGACCAACAATCTTCTCTTGGCAATTTATCTATACGAATCGTGGGGCGTGTTTCCATGATTGATGCTACTTGAAAGCTACGTGTTGTCACCAGAATGTTGCTCCCTTTCATTGCATTAACTCCTAACAAACAACTCCTAAAATTTTCCCATTTCATAGGATCTTCGTTCCACAGGTCATCAAGTATGAGCAAATATCTTTTCCCCTCCAACTCTTGACTAAGGCGTTTGAGTATGGCATTCCTACTGTTTGCCTTGCACCCGTTGTTTATTAGATCTTGGAGAATCTCTTTTAAAAGCATAGTGACATCAAAGTTCTTAGATACACAAACCCAAACTCTCATATCAAAATGAGTTTGTATTTGCTTATCATTATAGACCAACTTGGCTAAAGTTGTCTTCCCAATGCCACCCATTCACACAATGGAAATGACGGAGAGAACTTCTTGGTGTTCCGCACTTGTTAACATTTCAACTATTTTCAGTTCATCACATTCTCTTCCTACCACCTCCGGCTTGAAAATAAAAGAGTCGGTCTCTCGGTCTAAAGTGACTGCTAGAGGAGGGGCCATCTCTACACCTCTCTTCTGCAGTCCGAAATCACCTGCTCTTTTGTTAATCTCAGTCAATGATGAATTGATCTTCTTAATTGTATGAGCCATATTTTGAGGGAAAACAATCGGGTCAGACATTGAGTTGTTAACCTTACGACGGAGAATTTCGTAACCGATCTCATCTAACACATCGTCGGCCTTGTGAGCTACATCTTTGAGCTTCTCCAGCCAGCGTCTGACAGACTTATGCCTGACTTGCCGAGCTTCGGCATCATCTAACACGTTTTGAATCATTTCAAGAGTGTCTTTGAGCTTTGCCATCTCGGCTTGGAACCCCCACGCAAGGCTGATATGTTCAGTTGCGAGAGAAATCAATTTCTTCAGGATAATCTCCGTACCGGCAGTAACCAAAGCTCCAGCTATCATCGCCATTGCTGCATATGAAGAAAAAAAAAAAGTTGAGTCTGAAGCCGAGCACATGGGCTATTGGGAGGGAATTTTCACTTTTGTCTCTAATGTTTCAGTTTTGTTTCAAATTGGTCCCACAGAAAATGGTGTTTACATATTTGAATGGAAAAATTAAGGAGGACAGAAAAACGAAGAAAGACAATGGAATGGAAAATGCACAATTTTATAATCAATTTTTTATTCTAAATTTTTAAAGAAAATAAAGGAGAGGTTTCCCCCCCCCAAAAATACTAAAATTATATTTATACCCTTCAGATAAATGGGACAAAGGCTTAATTGTTGTTGTATCCTTAAGAATAAAATATTTAATTTATTTTTGTAATGAATTATTTTTAATCACACAATATATATGTAATTAGTTACATGTAACTAAATATATACAAATATATGTAACTAATATTAAATTAATTTGTGTGTAATATTTGTCATATGTCACAAATAAATATTATATGCAATTGTGACATATAACTAATAGTAGATAAGTACATGTAACAAAAAAGTAAAAATATAATAATTATTAAATTGTAACTAATATTTGTTGCATTTAACTAATATTCACTAAGAATTTTCTCATTAAGTTCTCCCTACAATCTTTGCAATACGGAACTAAAACTCAAGCAAAATTCAACTTAAGAGAATAAATAAAAACTTATATTTTAAATGGGACTTTTTAAAAATTAAGTTTATTATTTAGGACTTTCGGCTTATTATTTCTTTTCTAATTGTATAAAGTTTGCACAAAAAGTAAAGATAGCAGTCTTTTTACACACAAAAAAAAAATTATCAATAAAGTTAACCGGTATTTGTAAAATAATATTTGGTTAATAGCAAGGAAAAAAATAGTATAAACCCACGATAATAAATTGAAATGTTGAATCTGGAGTGGAGCACATGGAGTGGACTGGCGCTGTGGAGTATTCCGGAGAATTTGTACTTTTGTCTCCTAATGTTTTAGTTTTATCTCAATTTAGTCCCATAGAATATGGAGTTCACATATTTGAATGGAAAAAATCATTTAGGGTGCATTTGTTTAGGTTAAAAAAAAAAGATGGACATAAAAATGAAGAAAAAATAAGATGGAAATTAAAAAAAATAAAATAAAATTGTTTGGTATGGAGGAAAAAAAAAAAGGAAGTAAAATGCACAACTTTCTAAGTAATTTTTATTCTCCAATTTTAATAGAAAATTGAAGGAAAATAAGGGAAAGTTTTAAAAAAAAAAAAATCCTAAAATTGTATTTATACCCTTAACATTAGAATCTTTAATTTACTTTTATAATTTATGAGGATAAAGTAATAAAATCAATAAGTGAATTATTTTCTTTTCTCTCATTTTTCTTTCCTATCCAAACCAGAGGTGAAAGTCAATCGGGTAGGTCGGGTAGAGGGATATTTTGTGGGTTGACCCAAAAAATATTGGAAGGGGAAAACTTGCACTAACTTGAAGCTAGTTGCCCAAACACCAAATTGTGCTCGGGTGCTTTGGGCACGGGCGGGTTTCGGATAAGATTATTATTATTTTTTTTACAGTCTATGATTTTTTTATTTTTTCATGAATGTGGACTCTGCATATGAATACTATTAAACTAAGGGTTAATACCATATATACCCCCTCAACTATTAACTACAATCACGAGAATCCCCTCAACTTAAAAAACTACATGGGAGACCCCTTGAACTATTTGGTCAAAGGATACTGAGACCTTTTATTTATTTTTTATTCCGAAAATACTCTTTGAAAGTCAAAATTTTTATTTTTGACCAAGTCCATTTTATTCTCAACTAAAATGACTATATTACCCTTATATTAAATATAATAGTTCAAAGTGAAAAAATTCATAAAACATTCAGGGTAGTTATTGTAATTAGAATTCATCTAAAACTTTTGATCTTCATTTCCAGCCCCAAATCCACCACCTTCATCCATGTTTCCACCAAAGAATTTCCCCTAGATTTTAGGGTTCGATTTGCTCCGCCCAACTCCACCCTCTCGTTCCACTTCTTCAACTGGAAACATTATGGGAATCCCTTTTGAGCATGGTGGTCTTGAAATCCCTAATGATGTCTGAATCCAGCAGCTTGCTTTGCGCCGATCCCCCCACGATCTTTGATGAATTCAATGCCGTGAATCTAACCGAATCGGCTCCAAGGCCATAACCTATGTGCATTGCCATCGCTAAAACCTCGTCACTTTCGTTATGGACTCTGATGTCTACTTCATTTTCAATAACACAACAAGATGAGTTTCTTCTTCTGGGGCTCTACTCTCACCATCAGCGATTTTTTCGTCCTCACCCGAATTCTTGAGCTAACCTTAGCATGTGTGCAGAGGAGTAAATACAGAACAAATGTTCCACCTTTTCCATTATCATCAACTCTCAGCAAAATGAAAATTTACTTGAGAAAACACAAAGGACGGAACGAATCGAAATCAAAATCAAATTTGTGGGTATTGTTTTAGGGTTTGGATTTGTGGTTTATTTTTACTTGAAGAAGATGAAGATGGATTCACTTTTTCTCTCTCTCTATCCTTACCTTCTGGGTTTGTTTGTTGCCATGTCTTTACTTCAATTTCATAACATTTTAGGTTGAACTTTTTAGATCTAGAAGATCAAAACAATGTTCGCCGCCGACCTTTTCATTGATACCCACTGCCTGATTGCCAAAGTTTCCACTCTTTCCCTCTCTTTCTTAATCAACGATGCTATACCAAATGTTCATCGGAGATGATGGAGGTTGATGAGAGATTATTACAACACTATCACTATCTTCGATGTTTTCAGTCAGATTTTTCTAAACTTTGTTATTTACTTTGAATTTATATTTTTATTGATTGTTCGGTTTAAGATTATTTAGAGAATCGTTTTAAATTTAAAAGCCTAAAAATCTTTTTAAACGATTTTATTTGATTATCCGATTACGTGCCTTAAATTGTGCTACCTACTTTATTAATTAATCAGGTTTTATTTGCATTACATTGTATCTATCACATAGTAATTACTCGGGTCATTAATTGAGTATATTGTATTGAGGTGGTAGAAACTCCTTGTGAGAAGAAACTTATATTTTATTTTATTTTTTGTATTTGTGAGTTTGAGCGGATTAGACACGTTTAGGACAATAACTATTCAGGGTAATTAGGTTTCAATCTTTTCAGATGAAAAATATTAGAGTTTGATTTTTATCCTGCAAAAAAATAGATTATTCTTTTCCCTTAAAAAGAATTAGGTTTTGATTCTTCCTGTAATAGAATTGGGTGAGTATAAAGGTTCTTCCTAAAGTTGAGAAAATGATAAGTGTAAAAGTGTGAGAGAGTGATAGGTTTGATCTTCAGCCTGTTAAAAGGATTATATTTTGATTCTTCCTATAATAAAATTAGGTTAGTCTTAAACCTGGTAAAAAGATAAGATTCTTCCTGAGCATAAAAAAATGATGATTGTAAACGTTGATTCTGAGCTTGTGAAAATAATCGAGATCGGAAAGGTTTGGTTGCTATCTAGGAAATGAATAAGGAGTTTAGTAGATTACAAATCTCCATAGAGCTTAGGGGGCTGGAGTAGGTAAGAGTAGCTTAGCGAATTAGGATATATCATTATGTTGTATTGATTTATTCTTTATGTTGTGTTTGGATGTGCATGTAGTATTAAACACATATCCGCTGCTTAACAAGATAATAATCTATTTAGAAAAATTATTTATTTGTGTTTAAAGGAATTAATTGATTAAATTTAGTAACTATCCAATTCACTCTCTTCTTGGGTAGCTATTTGAGCCAACAATTGGTATCAAAGCTGATTTAGCTCGTTTGGCTTAAAATCCTAGCTAAAAAAATATATATATATGGCCCACCCTATAAGCATTCTAGGTGAGGGACAATCCATGCACCATCAACATTTATTTGTAGGAGATAATTATTCATTCTAGAAGGATAGAGTGATCGTTTTTCTTCAAGTCACTAATTATGATGTGTGGCTAGCCATTGAGGATGGTTCATTTATTCCTAAGGAGAATGGAGTTATTAAGAAAAATGAACAAATGACACTTTAGGATAAACAAAAATTATATCACTATAAGAAAAACAGGATTCAACTACGATTTTTTTTGGCAATGACACAATAATCGTCGCCAAATATGTCTATTGGCTACAAGATGAACAATCGTAGCCAAATATGACCTCCTTTAGCGACGAAGTGCAATTTTGTAGTCATAGGTTATTAATAGGCGACAAAATTTTAGAATTCGTCGCTATTGGTTTGATCAATTCTTGGCGCCAAACAAAAAAAAAATAAAATTCCCGCCAGCGTATTTGCGACAAAAATATTTCATCACCAGTTTAGCACGAGATATGTTTTTATATGGCGACGAACCACTTTCGTCGCAATTAATTACCCCCTACTATATCTGTGACGAAAGTGGTTCATCGCCAAAGTGGTTGCCTATATTTGATATTGGGCTACGAATGAGTTTCTTCGCCAATTGTTTTTTTACTCCCCCACCATGATTTTGGGGCCCATTTTCCCACTATTACATTGGCTGAAATCTTTCCGGCCATATAGAACGCTCCTCTCTCTCTCGAACTATAAATCTTCAGCGATTTCTTGCTTCCAAATCACTCATCTTCCAAACAACCACCGCCAGTCCGATGAACCACCCCCTAATCGATGACCTGGAACCAACCAGCAAACCAAAAACGAGAAATCTTCAAATCGATCAGGGAAAACGGGAACAAATCAACCAACTTGACAACGACAAAGTTCCATCGCCTAGCCTACAGTTAAACCGACTATGGATGGAGCCCAAATCGCCACTGAAGGTTCCTCAAATCTGAATTGGGTGTAGGTTGTTAATCTAGGGTTTATGGTTCATTGTTCTTTACTACAAGAAATCCACACGACCGGCCATCCATCAGTCCTCGCCGTCGCTCAGTTGGCTAGATCTGATCTTATCGCAATCAACGAATCTCAGGTTTGATTCAAAATTCCTTTACTGTATTTTTGTATTACAATTATACCCAACCCTTCAAAATTTTGACTTGCAGTGGAAGAAAGTAATCGGTACCCTAGCTTCTCCGTCACTATTTTTCCCAGATTAGTACGATCTTGTTCACTTTCTTTAGCTGTAATTGGAGGTATATTTTGTTGTCAGAAAGTTTCAATGTTTATTTTTCTCAGTCTTTCTTCACCTACAATCTAGATAATGGGATTCTCCATTTTGGTTCTTGTTTTTGTTGTGATTGTTGTGGGGATTTCTCAGATTTTAGTCAAAATGACTCAAGACGTTGAGATGAAAGAATAGAATGTTCCTTCGAGTACTATCCCTTCTACTACCACCTCCACTTTGCAGCGTAAGGGGAAAAATACCCTTTTGTGTGTGTGCATGAAATTTCAATGTTCCGAGGGCTTAGATTCGACTGTATCTATCTATATGGGTTTGTGTGTATTTTAGATTCAAAGGAAATATAATTGTTGATTGAGACTGGTGAGGATTGCGTGTGCAATTCCGCTCATGATAGCATTAAGACGGAAGCTGAACTCAGCCCTGCAATCAGCCCTTGTACCTGGATCTGAGGTTCACACTCGTCTCTCTTCGTATCTCTCAAAGGTTGCTTTTCTGCTCTAAATTTTGGTTCTAATCTCCTACTGTATTATTAGTTTGGTAGTGTCATTTTAATGCAAGTACTTTAAGACAGACAACATATTAAGAAACAATTAGAGATCCTCTTGTTATCATGTTTCCTTAAGCAATCTTTCTTGGAGATCTACTTACAATTGTATATCTTTTCCCCCCCTTCTTGAGCACGTGATAGTAAGATCATTATTGAAGCTTCTACTTCGCTTAGGACTTTTATAAGCTTATAAAGAATTAGTAAAATTTGAGTAAAGAGCTTGTTGTGAATGAAACTAGTTGACAGCCTAGACGTGTCTGCATTTTAGTATTATTTTCAATGGAGAAGCTTTAGAATTGTTGAGTTTTAATTTAATTTTAGAAATTTGTTTAGTACTCTGTTTAGTGGAATATAGAAACTAAGCATCTAGCGGCTAAATGAGAATTGTTATTGTGGTGACTTGTAATTAGATTCCAAGCATTTGTGCACTTTCTATTCACCATGTATAGGTGATAGTGTTATCTCGTTACTGGTTGCCTCATTGTACAATACTTTCTCTGCGAAGTGTGAGGATGCTTGTAGGACACAATATGGAAATCAAGCTAAAGGTTTCTTTGACCTTCACATCTTCTCCCATAGGTCCCTAGGCAGACCACTTGAAGGTGGCCTTTCGTAGTGTGACGTTTTTCTTGGTTTTTGCTCTAAGAAAGAAATAGGCGGGCTATATGAATGACATGCCGATTTAGAATAAGCTTTCCTTGCAAACATGAACATCGCTGAAACGATTGAAGTTTGCCTGTAGTGTCAAATTAGTCCCAAAACTTTTCATTTTTCGAATTAAGTCTTTAACCTTTGAATAGTGTATGAAGAAGGAGAAGATGAAGAGTGGGTTGGATTGATGATGAAATATAATCGAGTAAAATTAGAATAAAGAACCTATGTGATACAATATTAAGAGTTGGAAGAGTTGGTTGAGAAAATTAAAACATTGGGGAAACTATTTGACAGTAACCCATAAAACTTTAAGGACCAATACCAATTTTATTTCATCATTGGATTGATGATGAAATATCTCAGTTGTTTGCTGATCTGTTTCTATTTACTGTTTCTGTTTCGGTTTGTTGTTTCTATTTATGTTTGTTGTTTCTGTTTCTGTTTCTATTTGTTGTTTCTGTTTTTGTTTCTATTTGATGTTTCTGTTTCTGTTTATGTTTGTTGTTTCTGTTTCTGTTTGTTGTTTATGTTTCTATTTGATGTTTCTGTTTTCGTTACCGGCTCATCTCAGTCGGTTCATCTGCAGGCTAGGCGATAGAGCTTCTTCGGCGTAGGGCGATTTCCAGTCGATGGCGTCGTCGAGGATCAGATTTGAGTTTTCGGATCTTGTCTTCCTCGATCTTAACTTTAGGTTGGTTTTGATTTATTCTCGTTTTTCCCTAATTGATTTGGTGTTGGTTGGTTTGTTGGCTGGTTCTAAGTCGTCAATTGGGGAGGGGGTTCGTCAGGGGTCGTTTTCTTATTAGCGTTGTACACAGATTTTGCTTGGTTTTTTGTTTATCTGTTTTTCTCAAAGCTACTTGAAACATATAAAACAAACAAAAGATTTTTAGCTGTTATTTTAGCTGTTTTATTTTTGTTTTTTGAGTTGTTCATTTCTCAGGGAGCAAGTGACAGCAAATCCCATTTGGATAACTTCGAGAAGTGCTTTACTCCATGTTCAATGTCTCCAATATCAGGTTAGTGATTTCGATTATGGTTTTGTCACCTAAATAACAGTTTTTCTTCTCTTGATTAAGTCAATCTCTCTGCATACTATTTATCCTTGCTTTGTTTATAAGCTTGATGTTTGATGTTTAAATAGCTGCAACAAGTTGTTTACTAACTTGCTCTCAAATTCTCATTTTACATTCGAGCTATTTTTTCTAAGCTTCTGGTTTATTGTTGAGCTAGTTTTTTGTAGCTATTTTTGTCTAGTTGCAATTTTTTTCTATTTTTCTGAAGTTTAATAACTTCACCTTTGGATGCTCCCCAAAACAAATCTGTTTTTGTTCTACTCCCAGGAAAAGAAAGATTGGAACAAAATAGAATTATTATCATATTTCTCTTTCTGTTATAATTTTTTTGAGAACAAAGCAAAAATTTGGGAACATAAACACTAAGGAAACGCCACATTAATTTATATCTTTTTGTTGATGAGCTTGAGAGAGTGCATCGTTTAGAGCCTTGAAGTGCTACGTAGAAGGATTGACTCCAACTATCATATGATGCTTCTTCTTATTAAATGTTATTATAATGACATTTTTTAGCTGATTTTTTATTCTAGCATTATTTTTTATTATTGCAAGTTAATTTGTAGTTGTATTTTTTGTAGTCTCTGTTTCTGCTGCTGTTCTCTGCTTTTGCTGTTGTTCTCTATTTCTGTTGCTATTTCTGTTTTGCTGTTTCTGTTTTTGTTTCTATTTGATGTTTCTGTTTTTGTTTCCATTTACGTTTCTGTTTGCTGTTTTTGTTTTTGTTTCTGTTTCTTTGTTTCTATTTCTGTGTTTTGGTTTTTGTTTCTCTATTTGTGTTTACAGATTCATGTTTCAGGCTCAAGGTCATTCGGCACAACATTTCAGAAAATGGTATGTCCATTATTCTAATTCAATTTATACCTTGATGGTCAATTATTATATGTGATATAGATGAAAATTCAATAATTGTAGGCTCGGGGTAGGATTGATCTACATCGGATCACACATCAGAGGGCAAATGGGCAATGGATATCGTTTATCATCTATAGCTTGTTTCTTAGTTATTTTGTAATGATGTTTCGTAAGACATTTTGTTTTTTTGGTTATATTAATGTTTAAGAATATTGGTATATTTTGGCTATTTGACTTTTAATGCAATTGTAAAGTTTTGGTTACTTTTTGTTGATTGGTTGATGGCTATAAATTAACATTCATAGCTTTAAGTAGAGTAATTTTACTACAAATTTTATTTTTGTAGCCAATGTATTTCTTGAAAAAAATTATTTTTTGGCTACAAAAATGATTTCATCGCCAAAAGAATTCCCGCCATTTTAGTTATTTTTTGGCGACGAAAATTTTTGTCGCCAAAAAATTATCGCCGTGATTTTTAATTACTCTTTGACTACGAAATGAATTTATTAACTACGAATTTAGCTACGAAATGATTTGTCACGAAATAGTAGTCTTGCGCGACGAACTAACAATTCATCGCCAAAAATCTTCTGCTACGGCACATAGGTTACGAAATTGGAACAATAATTTTTTCGTTGTTAAAACGTTTTCGCTACGAAATTAGGGCTTTAGCTACAAAAAAAAAATTGTAGCCAAAACCCATTTGTCTTGTAGTGTATATAAATTCTTAATCTATTAATATTTTGTTTTGTTCTTTAGATGCAAATGAATATACCAATGTTTCAAGGTGTGTATCGACAAAAGAAATGTGGGACACATTGCAAATCACACACGAATGAACAAATCAAGTCAACAGTTCAAGATCAATGCCTTAGTTCATCAATTCGAACTAATTAGAATGAGTGATGCAGAATCAATTCCGAAAATGTACACAAGATTCAATAATATCTACAACAACCCTGGTCAACTTGGAAAGCATTATTCTATGGAGGACAAAATACTAAAAATTCTGAGATTGTGGACGAATGTTTGGGAGCCAAAAGTGACTGCAATTGAGGAAGTTAAAGATCTTACAATGTATACCATTGATGAACTTATTGGCAATCTAATGACCCACGAGACGACTATTCGAGGATATAAGGATGAAATAGGGAATAGTAAAAAGAAGTCCTTAGCATTGAAGGTTCAAAAGACCAAGGAATGAGATGATAGTGATGATATCAGTCTTAACAGCGAGCAAGAAAAGGATGTGATACTTCTCACGAAAAAATTCAAAAAAAATGACTTGACAAACATTCCGTGGAAGGAAAAACTTCAACATGAATAATGTTGAGTGTTTCAATTGTCATAAAATCTATCATTTTCAAACCAAATGTTCTGAGCTAGAGAAAGAAAAAGAGAAAAAGAAAAAGAAGAAAGTGAAGAAGAGTAAGAAGTCAATGAAAGCCATTTGTGATGACTCAGAGTCGAGTAGCTCAGAAAAATCGAGTAGTGATGATTCATCTATGCTTGCCTTGATGACCACTGGAGATGAGATAAGAAAATGTTCTAGTTCTTATCCTTTAGATTTTGATAATTTATTTGATATTTATTAAGAACTAACACATGATTATAAAAACTAGTGTTCTCAAATTAATGCCCTACAAAGGGCAATTAATACACTTAGAAAGCAAGTGATGAAATTCGAATATGAAAATATTGAATTGAAGTCCAAGATGTCAAATTTACATTTAATAGTTCTCAAATTCATAGGTGGTGAGAATAATTTAAAAATATTTTTGGAAAGTTCACGACTTATCTTTGATAAAGTTGGAATTAGGCTTCGGAAAAACCTTAAACAAAAAAGATTTTACAATTCTTTTTTGAAATCAGGAATTTTGTTAGAAGTTTTAAATATATTTTTATGGGACATACTATTAGTAAATTTCTATCTAAAGTATCGAAATGCAGACAAATTTGGGTACTTAAAGGGACTAAAATTGTATCAACTAAAAAAATCGGTCCACTTAGATTAGTTACCACCTAGGAAGATTTTGAGGAGATCCTTGCAGATTAATCTAATAAGTATCTATGAGTAAGGACAATTTTTTCCTAGGAAGTGGCTATTCTCAGCACATGACATGGGATAAAGTAAAATTTACATCTTTGACACTTAAAGACGAAAGTCATGTGATTTCTGGAGATTATGCTATAAGTTAGAAAATAAGTTTAAATAAACTGGAAAGAAATTTTAAGACCAATGATGTTTTACATATTCTTTATTATCTTAGAATTATTGCATGATAATTAGATAAATTCACATATTTGTATGTGATATTCTTATGCTATGCTATATGAGATCCACTAAAAGTCATGCTTAAAAATATGTGAAACATGTTATACCAATCCATGGCTTGTTCATCATTAAAATAAATTAATTTGTTAAAATGCATGATATTTTGATCTATTTGAAATATTGTGGTGATAAACAAATTATTTAATCGATGCATTCATATGATTTAAATTCTGAGTATTGATCATGACTGTGATAAAGCTTGCATGACAGATATTGGTTTATGAAATCATGTCAGCTCTTTTTAATACCA
Organism: Eucommia ulmoides; assembly: GCA_016647705.1. NCBI lineage: Eukaryota > Viridiplantae > Streptophyta > Magnoliopsida > Garryales > Eucommiaceae > Eucommia > Eucommia ulmoides. The sequence goes on along the minus strand of JAENRU010000486.1, from coordinate 430,902 downwards.
TCTGCATAATCTTTGAATATTTATGTGGATATCCATATAGGCATTAAGTGTCTAGCATACAATTAATATCTCCTATTTTTTAAAATGATTATTATTCTAAAAAGGAGTTGAAATATGCACTTATCCATTTTATGAGATAAATATGCACTTACCCATGCTTAAAGCATGCATTAGATTTATGTAGACAGTTTCATGAATAAAGCATGTTGACTTAATTGAAATAATATGATTTCATACTATATTGTTGAAATGTTTTGAATATCTCTTAAAATTGCCTCAAGATGATTAAATTAATCTTAAAAGTTGTTACTTCATGATCTCCACTTTTTGATTTAACAAAGAGGAAGAGAATATGATATTAAGGAGGAAAAGTGATATGATATTGTTTTGTTTTCCTAAGCATGAATTAATATTTACAATTATATAGGGAGAAAAGTTTTTATAAGTGAGAAAAAAATATGTTATGCTTAAGTTGAAAAAGGAAATATTGAATTTTTAATAGCTCCGATTAGCTTGTTCATATTTTCACTAAACTTCTAGCAGAAGATCAATTCATGAAAATTGTTCGAGATTTAGTATGGCTAGTTATAACAATATATACCTAGAGTGATATTTTTGGTTCTCCAACCCAACCTTTTGAGATGACAAAGGGAGAGAAGTTGATGTTTAATGAGTTAGCTGATGTTTAAGAATTTGTTTGCGAAAGGATTGCATTGATTGAAGGGAGACGTTAATTATTGGGCTTAATGTTGATTGTCATTGCTGATTAAATTGGGTTTATATTGCATATATTTATCATTAGATGTTTGTGTTTTCAAAATTATGCTTAAGTAAGTTTAAATACACGTCCTCGGATTTAGAGAGAGCATGATTACATTCTTTATGAAGAAAATATCAAAGTTAATTGTCATAATAAAAAAAATGGGAGATTGTTGAACCCTAAGTTTTGATGAACAATTAAGTATTGATATTTTTGGTAAAACTAATATTATTGTTGAGTATTTCATAAATGGGTTCATAAAGTTGGTTAAGAAGAAGAATTAATTAATAAAATATAAAGGGTGTAAGATAGATGCAATGAAGATATGAAGACCTTGAAAAAAATTTATATGAAAACAACTCTCCACTTATATACTCTTAATATAATCCGAATTAGGATCACACACGATACTTTAAATGAGTTATTTTTATGTATGTCTAGATATGGAATAATAGAATTTAAGATCTTAATTTAAGATTTTGTTTGTGCTTATTATGTGAAATGAATGTGACAATTGATTTAAATAGAAAACATATTTTAAAGTGTAAATAGCTAAGTAGTCTGGTGAAATCGGTTAACCGAGGAAAGCAATCGCTTAACCAAATTAAACAGGGAGTTTTGAAGCTGAAATGAGGAGCTACTGATCCAGTCGGTCAACCAAATTAAATAGGTTGGTCAACCGTTTGAAACAGTGTCTAACTGGCGGAGGAAGTAAACAACCTGAATCAATCAGTTAGCTGATGAGACGCAATCAGTGGGTAGATTGAAAAGAAACTAGAACAACCTGAACCAATTGGTAAACTGATTAAAAGAAGTCGGTCAACCAACTGGCCTTTACGTTTAGGCTGTGTTTTGGCTCTGGATCGGTCGGTCAACCGATCGTCAGGGTTCAGTCAACAGATTGATTCAGTTGATATTTCGTGTGACTTGGACTCTTGGTAAAAAGCTGCCCATTTTTTTGGATTCCAAGGGAGAGATTTGGGAGATTTGAACCTAATTAAGTATGGTCTACCTATTCTATCATCCCTATTGATTTGATCCATATAATTTGAGATTCTTCTAATTTAAATGGATTAATACTTCTTATCTTTATGGTTTTAAATTGAGAATAGTTTTGGTGACTTATTTGAGATAATTGAAAGATATTTTAATGTGGAATACACCTAAAATAAAAGGTAATATTATATGAGGTTTAAGAGTGTCTTTTACATGTATATCTTAGAAAAACTAGTCTTTCCCTAATTCCGCTTAGATTCTTTGAAAAAAAAAAATCATTTTCTAACTGAACTCTCTAATGCATATGGATGGACTCTGCCTTACTATTTTTTATTATTGATGTAAGATACTAAGGAAAAAAAAATAGTATGAGTATATGGTGCCACGAGATATTTTATCATTACATGGACGACTTCTAAAGAACATCGCTTACGCATAAAAACTAAACATATAAATTAGAAATTTTTATTCTTGTCTCCTTTTTCTTCTCGTGATATTTGTTGGTGTATTTTACTATTTTCATCAGACAAAATACAAAAAACAATAGTTATATCCTAGGAAACATGATGTCCAACTATAAACGTGTACATTAAATACGAACGTTAATACCTATTACGTTAAACTTAAGAAACATTCATGTTCAAGTTCAATATTTTGTTTTATTTGCGTTCAAGTTCAATATTTTGTTTTATTTGCGTTCAAGTTCAATATTTTGTTTTATTTGTCAGAATATGTTGTTAAATTTTTTAAAATTTATTTTGTTAAATTGAATGAGCTACCTACACCTAATATATACTTAATTTGTCCAAAATCAATTTTATAAAACAAATGTAAGTAAATGAGAGCTCTAGTATTGTTGACTTTTTCAAGCCAAAGAGATTTTAGTTCCAATATGTTTTGTTTTCGGAATTTATGAAAATGATAAGTTTGACCAATGGGTTAGGTGATTGTTCTCAATTTCGTACTAAATTTCCACCCTAAATCTATAATTTTATTAGTTTTTTTATTATTTTTAATTAATTAATAAAACAATGTAATGTTTTTGTAGGTACAAGCTCGAAAATAAAATAAAATAAAATAAAAATACCAAAGAAGAATGTAGGCTAATCAATAATATTCCAAAATGGCGGAAAAAAATTCCTCTTAAATCCCCAAAATTAGCTTTGTAACGTTTTTCTAATTTGGGGAAACGTTATACGGTCGTACCCACGAATTTGGCAGAGGCGCCCTCAACGCCTTTAATCCTGGTCGCAGCTAGATCAATTTGCGGATCTCGGGTTTTGCTTTATTTGTTGTCTTTTTTCACTATTTTCTTTGTTCTTTAATTATTCATTGTGCATTATTCATCATCTTCTTCATCATTGCATACATAAAAACTCTATGGAAGTTTGGGAAACATGAAGAACACTCATGGAAGGCTAAAGTATTAAGCCGGGTTAGGAATGCATTTGTTGTATATGTAGTTATATTTCTTGTTTTATTTTTTATTCTATTTTATCTGTGTATATAGTTGTATAACAAAGAGATTTACGTTTTTACATTATTTATCCAATCAATTCATGTTTTCATTATTTTATAAATGTTGGAAATAAATTATTGATATTTGTGGATTAGATCTAATGTATATGATTTAGATCAAACTATTACACAACCCGTTTTTATTGGAATCGATACAGTTTAATAGTATTAATTATGCTTAGGGATTGCTTCATCGTAGATTAGTAAGAATCGAATCCCTAAGATATTTTAATGTGGAATACACCTAAAATGAAAGATAATATTATATGAGGTTTAAAAGTGTCTTTTAGAGGTATATCTTAGAAAAACTAGCCTTTCCCTAATTCCACTGAGATTCTTTCAAAAAAAAAATCATTTTCTAACTAAACTCTCTAATGCATATGGATGGACTCTGCCTTACTATTTTTTACTATTGATGTAAGATACTAAGCAAAAAAAAAAATAGTATGAGTATATGGTGCCACGAGATATTTTATCATTACATGGACGACTTCTAAAGAACATCGCTTACGCATAAAAACTAAACATATAAATTAGAAATTTTTATTCTTGTCTCCTTTTTCTTCTCGTGATATTTGTTGGTGTATTTTAGTATTTTCATCAGACAAAATACAAAAAACAATAGTTATATCCTAGGAAACATGATGTCCAACTATAAACGTGTACATTAAATACGAACGTTAATACCTATTACGTTAAACTTAAGAAACATTCATGTTCAAGTTCAATATTTTGTTTTATTTGCGTTCAAGTTCAATATTTTGTTTTATTTGTCAGAATATGTTGTTAAATTTTTTAAAATTTATTTTGTTAAATTGAATGAGCTACCTACACCTAATATATACTTAATTTGTCCAAAATCAATTTTATAAAACAAATGTAAGTAAATGAGTGCTTTAGTATTGTTGACTTTTTCAAGCCAAAGAGATTTTAGTTCCAATATGTTTTGTTTTCGGAATTTATGAAAGTGATAAGTTTGACCAACGGGTTAGGTGATTGTTCTCAATTTCGTACTAAATTTCCACCCTAAATCTATAATTTTATTAGTCTTTTTATTATTTTTAATTAATTAATAAAACAATGTAATGTTTTTGTAGGTACAAGCTCAAAAATAAAATAAAATAAAATAAAAAATACCAAAAAAGAATGTAGGCTAATCAATAATCTTCCAAAATGGCGGAAACAAATTCCTCTTAAATCCCCAAAATTAGCTTTGTAACGTTTTTCTAATTTGGGGAAACGTTATAGGGTCGTACCAGCGAATTTGGCAGAGGCGCCCTCAACGCCTTTAATCCTGGTCGCAGCTAGATCGATTTGCGGATCTCTTTATTTGTTGCCTTTTTTCACTATTTTCTTTGTTCTTTAATTATTCATTGTGCATTATTCATCATCTTCTTCATCATTGCATACATAAAAACTCTATGGAAGTTTGGGAAACATGAAGAACACTCATGGAAGGCTAAAGTATTAAGCCGGGTTAGGAATGCATTTGTTGTATATGTAATTATATTTCTTGTTTTATTTCTTTTTCTATTTTATCTGTGTATATAGTTGTATAACAAAGAGATTCACGTTTTTACATTATTTATCCAATCAATTCATGTTTTCATCATTTTATAATGTTGGAAATAAATTATTGATATTTGTGGATTAGATCTAATATATGATTTGGATCAAACTATTACACAACCCGTTTTTATTGGAATCGATACAGTTTAATAGTATTAATTATGTTTAGGGATTGGTTCATCGTAAATTAGTAAGAATCGAATCCCTAAGATAATCCATGCTGATTAAACGGTTGATTAAGTGATACAGTTAAATAAGTTACTATACTTAGGGAGTAGATTAGTAGAAATCAAATCACAAGGATAGCTTATGCTAATTCAGTGATCAAACTTTCGTTGTAACCTAGTTTGTGGTTAAATTACTTCACTATACCCTGAATCAAAACAGATAAAGAATATAACTCATTGGGATATTCGAAAAACAAATACATGCCCCTAACCTAGTCATTTATCATGATGTATTTCAATCAAATAATTTCTTTCTATTTAGTTATTAAAACTCAAAACCAATCCAATTATTGATCATTTCAATTATAGATATTTTTTTGCCGTTGAATCGATTTTGATCTAAAGGTTGATATCAGATTTAAAAAATAAAAAATAAAAAAAATGGATCAATTTTGACTTTTCCTATAAAATAATATTTTATATATTTTTACAACCCACCAAACAACCCCCCAACCCAACCACACCCCACACACCCACGAAAAAAAAAATAAAAAAATCTCCATATCTCTCACAAATGGGAAAAATGGCTTTTTGGTCCATGACAAATGGCTCGGGTGTCTAATTGGCTCCTAATTTTTTTAACTCGACACATTTGTCCTTAATATTTCAAAATAGTGTCAAATTGCCCCCAGAGACGAATTTTGTAAAGTCAAAGTAACGGTCAACATTTCATTAAAAGTATTTTGGTCTTTTTATTTAATGGGTTAATTTGAAAAGTCATCTAAACTTCTAACGGTCAAAATATTTTTTTTCCTTTATTTTTTTTTAACTCGTCTTCTTTGTCTCTGTACCGCCGAGCTAAACACCCTCCACCGCCGAACACCACCACCACCACCGATTCTCTGCACTGCCAAACAATACCACCGACTTCAACACAACACTACCATCGACTCTCTGCACCACCGAACCAAACAAGTAACACTACCGAACACCACCACCGAAGCGAACACCATTACCAAAATAAACACCACCACCGTTGAACTGAACACCTCCACTGAGATGGAGGAGAAGAAGAAGTGATGGATTTGGAGAAAGGAGAGGACTAAAACTCTCGATCAATTTCGGGAAGAACACAAAGAAATGGTATGTGAAATTTTACAATTCATCTTTATTTTTGTTGTTTGTTTCCTTCAGTAGTGAGGATTTTTGTTTTGGATTTCGAATCTAATTCGATATGAGCATTCGATTTGAGGTTTATAATCTCATTTGTGTTCAATGGTATGAGAATTCATTTGGGTGTCAATTGAACCATTTTTCAGCTTCCAGCTTCAATATCTCTCTCTAGAAATCGAAAACTGGGTTTCAATTGAACCCTTTTTCATATCATTGATGATGAAACAAATAAAAATCAGACAAAACTCATTTCAAAATTCAAACAAATAGAGATGAAAAATTCGATATTTTATCAAATAGAGGAGCGAAACATGTCGAAGGTTAGAGAGAGGTAGGTTTTGAGATTTAGAGATTGGAGTAAAGGGGAGGAAGACGATCGTTTCGAAGAAAAACGTGAGAGGCAATTCTTTGGCGGTGGCGGTAGAGGTGGCGGTGGCGGTGACGGTAGCGGTGGTGTTGTTTAGCGGTGAGAATACAACCAAATCGTGACTAGGTTTAGAGACATCTAATGAGAATCAACGACCTTTTGAGCTCTCTTTTGTGGTTGCAGTGGAGATGATGTTTGGTTCACCGATAGTAGATATGGTGGTGTAGTTTCGTTCGATGATGGGAAATGGGGCGGCTATGGATATCGGTTAGGGTTTTCTTCTCAGGTAAAGCTTTTCTCTCTCTTCTTTGTTTGACTGTTTTTTTATTCGGCGGTGATGATGTTTTGTTCGGCGGTGGTGTTTTGGTTTGGGGTCTTCGGGGATATAGGTTTGCAGATGGTGGTGTTTGGTTCGACAATGGTAGAGGTGGTCTTTAGTTTAGCGATGGTAAAGGCGCTTGTGTGGTGGTGGTGTGGTGCTCGGTGGTGCAGAGAAACAAAAAAGGAGAGGACTGAGGAGCCAGAAGAAAAAGAAAAAAAAAAGTGTGGGAAAAAAATATTTTGACCTCTTAATTTAACAACATATGCAAATAGACCTCATTAAATTAATAAGAGTGAAATAACGCATGTATCTTTGGCCAAATAGTTACGTGCTTATCATGTGACTGCTTCCGTCCAAAATTTCCAAATTTCACTAACAGAATCTGTCTCAGGAATCAATTTAAAGCAATTTTAAAATATCAAGAACAAATATGTCAAGTTATAAAAATTATGTACCGATTCAACATCCCAACCGGACCAAAAAAATCTTTTTCCCGTCACAAATCCCTCTATTAACCTCATTTTCACCCAAATCTCAGAATCTCTCCCGTTACGCTTTGCTTCTTTTCCTCATCTCCCATCTCTCTCTCTCTCTCTCTCGGTCACGCTATAAACAACCACCGACCGCCGCCATGCCCTGCAAACCCGCAACCACCAACATGTCCTCTCAACTCAAGAAATTCGGATAAAAAAACGCATCTCGCCGCCTCACCTCTCTCTGTATTTCTCTCGAATCCACAACCACCTCCTCTTGATTTTACCCCTCCATCATCTCTCTCTACATCGCTGCTCTCTCACTCGCCGCTTTCTTTCTTATTAAAACCCGTGCCCAAGATCGCTGTTTTTCTACATTGTCAACGAAATCTCCATCGTTAAGCGTAGGCGGGCTTCGATGGCCCAACTTTTCAGTCACCTCCCCCCCAAAGCAAAAAATAAATAAAAATCATCCCTACCATAGCTTTGTTTATGTTCTCCGATTATTATCGTCGTCGTCGTCGAAGATTAGAAGGCGGAATAGAAGATCGAAGGAAAAGGAGCTTTAAATCAACCAGATTAAACACAAATCCTTTCACATCTAGTGGTATTAATCTCAAATCTAAGATGCTATTTGGAAATCCCTTCCAACGACCTCAGATCTGGTCATCTGCGGTATTGTTTTCAAATCCCTTCTAAATTTGATCATTGGTGGTTTTACTTGGTGTATAATTAGTGATTCTTAATCATTCCTGGTGCTGTTTGAATGATAACTCATAAATGATAATTCCAAAGACGACAATGTTCTATTCTTCCGCAAAGACAAATCTATGGTACTCAGGTCTAATTTCATCAATCTCTATAATTTGAAGAGATGACCTTTTACATTTGTAAATCTCTTTTTGATTAATTAGTTCAGTTACCCCATTGTTGTTTATGTTCGAATTGGTTCAGTGATGCCATTGTTATTGTAATTCCTTTTTATAATTTGTGTTCTGTTAACCGTGTTCCTGAAATTTGTGTATACCACAGATTGTTAATTTGAGTACTCTGAAAGTTGTTGGGAATCGTGTTTACGTTTTTTCTAATTAAAATCATTTGCCTTTAGGGATACATTTTTTTTCTTTTTTTTTTTTATGATCTAAATATTTGTTAAATCAACAAGGAACAAGAAAAAACTCATTGTGGCCTTATTCCTATTTGGGATAGGATCTGGAAAAAAAAAAAATTATATTTTTGATTTGGTCAATCATTTGTCAATTTTAGTTATTTATTTATATTTTGTTCCTTTTAATTTGTGATTGATGTATTATGAAGCATAATACATGATAGTGAGTGGACATAAGTTCATATATTTTTTTTACATCTATTTTTTTTTTGGTTTCTTCTTTTTTTTTTTTTTTTTTTTCCCCAATTAATTGAGTTATTTAGTTGTTTCTTTAGATATTTTTTTATTAGTTGCGTTGTTTAGTTATTTAGTAATTTTGGATCTACTCATATTAGGTTTTGCAATTGGTTTGGTCATTGCTATAGGAATGAAATATGAGAGAATTATTTATCCATAATTTTTCTTATTAATTTTTTTTTTTTTAGATAGATAAATCATCTTTACTTCTCATTATTCTCTTATGTAAAATGGATTTTTTCTTCAAAATAAATCATCTTTACTTTTCAAAATAATGGGTTCATTTTTTCAAAATAAATCATCCAATTTTCTGTTTCCTTGACCAATAACCCATGCCCGAAGAATCACAAATTTATAGAGTTGATTGAGAAATGTAAGAGACTTCTTTTTTTTAAAGAATTACACCCTTCATTCCCCCCCCCCCCCAGAGACTAACCGTTGTGCTGATATTTTGGCCAAAAGAGGAGCTCGCGAAAATTGCATTCTCAAAATTCTTGATACGCCAAGTACGGATATAGAAGAGATTCTCTTCCAGGAAATGGATAGAAGGGCTTTCGACGTGCACCCGGAAGTCTAGTTTTGCTTTTGTTTTTTCTGTTGTTTCCGTAATTTCCATTCTACCAAAAAAAAAATTGGTGCTTGATTTAATTTGGGGCAAATATATGAGAACAGATCAGACTTGTTCCTATATTATTGTTTCTGTTTAACCTTTTCTTAATAATGGAAACACATAGGTTGTGTTTCTTTAGTGCTCTTTTTTTTGTTCCATATACGTTCCCAAATTTCTATTTCTGGTCCATGTTTGGTGGGGCGAACCGATATGTTTTGCTGTTTTGCACCCAAATTTTTGTTTTTGTTCTTCTGGGAAGTGGGAACAAAATAAATTTTCTTTTTTTAGTTCCTAGATTTTAAGAAAAAATTTAATCATGAAAACCGATCAAATTTGATCCCCAAAAGTTTAATGTTTTCAATGTTTCTTAGACATTCAGTGTTTCTGTTCCCTGAAAACGTGAAATAGATACAGAAATTTGAGAACAATATGCTTTGTTCTCACAAAATTTATTCCAACAATGTGGGAGCGGAGTAGATGTTGATTTTTATATTTATGTTTCTGTTCTCATGTTCTTTGGGTTGAAAAATAGATGTGCACTCAAAACGCTGAAAAAATGGGTTGTAATCTTTTTGGGCAATACCAAACTACTTAAGTAGTGGTTGTTCAGTGTTCCTATTCCCAGCTAAACAGAAGCAAAAACATAAATCTGGGAACAGAACAATAAACAAACGAGGCGTGAGATACTATGTGTAATGTTTTTGTTTTGAGTATTTTTGTTATTGTTCTCACAAAACTTGAAACAGAAACATGAGCCATTTTCTTTGCTTTTATAATTGATTAGTTTTAAATTTTGTTTACATCTATGTTCCCAAATGACAATTTCCTCTTAGTAGCGATTGGCAGCACTGAATTGAAGTCATGAAATTGGAAATTGAAAGAGGGGAGTCTTCATACTTACTCTTCAGGTTAGGTTTTGATTCTCAAAAAACTTGCATTAGATTATATTTATATGATCTTAGGTTATGTTTGGTTAGTGTTTTGATTCAGTTTTTTCATTTTTTTTTTTTTTTAAATTTATGACCTCGAAAACTCAAAACAAAAATAGGATAGAAAAATTAAAAAAACAAAACAAAAATATGGTTATGTTTTGTTATTAGATAATTTCCATTTATTTGTTTTTGGGTACAATAGTCTTGATAATTTCAACTATTTTTCCAACAAAGTAGTGCAATTAGTAAATTTCTCATTCACTAATTAATAGTTCTTTTGTATTTTTGTTGTTCTAATTTATGCTCAAAATAGTTAACTTTTGTCATGTATCTCCTGAGACATCATTGATTGTTATCAAAATCTAACCATTTGCTAAGGTAAAATTAATACATTAATAGATTTTTGGTTTTCTAATTTTTAGATATTTCTCTCAACAAAGTTGTGTTGTAATTATTGAAAGATCCCATTCCATAAAACCATCACTCTGCGGGGTTCTATAACAGTGATTTTTTAACACATGGCATGATCCTTAGAAAGTAGTTTTCTGAGTTTTAAAACCTCTCAACAAGATTCCCTATTCTTTTTGGTATAATTTTTCATGTTTAAATTTGTTTCTTTTGTATTTTAATTTTTTTTTGTGAGGTAGAGATGAAAAAAAAAAAAAATCTATTAAAATTTCTATGTAGGCGCATAAGTGGTGTATGCTTAGTCTTAATTGTTAGTTATTATTATTGATGTTCAATGATTAGCTATTATTCACGTTCTCAAATGAAGTAGATGCAAAATGTCGTGTATACAAATGAAATGATGTCATATTTGTTTTTTGGGTTTTAAACCCTTGACATCAAGCAAGGTTTATATGCTAGTATTATATAAAATGGCTTCTTTTTTAGAGATCCGAAAAGCGAAAAACGTCATTTTTTAAGGACCATCTAAAGGTGAAAAACACCACTTGGATGGTCCTCTACAAAATGGTGTTTTTCACTTTTGGGACTTTTGAAGGAATTTGCCTATATAAAATATGATGGATATAAGAGACATATATTTTTTAGTTGTTTGATAAAGAACGATCTAGATTAAACAAATATTTCATACCCTAAACCCTTAGTTGTAGTCGCCCTATTCTTTCTGGTGTAATTTTTTATGTTTAAATTTATTTCTTTTGTATTTTAATTTTTTTCAAGGTGGAGATGAAACAAAAAAGAGAATCTATTAAAAATTCTATGTAGGTACATAAATAGTGTGTAGTTATTCTTGATTATTAGTTACTATTAATGTTCAAATGAAATAAGTGCAGGTCTCGATTGGTGGTTATTATTATTGATGTTCAATTATTAGTTATTATTCATGTTATCATATAAAGTAGGTGCAAAATATCGTATATACACTAGAGATCGTGTCATTTTTTAATTTTTTTTTTTTTCGGTTTTAGACTCGGGTCTTTAGTCATGGTTTATACACTAGTATTATATAAAATAGAATGGATATAAGAGAGATTTTTTTAGTCATTTGATATCATTTAGATAAAGAACGGTCTAGATTAAACAAATATTCCAAACCCTAAATCCTTAATTGTAGCCACCATATTTTTTAAATCAAACTAATTCCCTCAATCTTCCTACGCTCTCCCTTCCGCCACTAGCCAAACCCAATCTCGTGCTCTCTCCTTCTGCTATGGCTCCTCTTTATCTTCTCTTCCCCCATTCTCTCTTGTAGCTCACTCCCACGACACCACCATACCAATCACTGTTGGTTGTCTCCAACACCACAATTTAGTTAAGCATTCTATCTCTTTCTCTCCTCTCTACCAACGTTATATTGCATACTCTCTTTCTTTTCATGCGTTATCTATTTCGATCACATTTATGTCTTTCGCTCTCTAACTTTTCTGTACTCTCTTTCTTCCCTTATCAATAATACCGTAGGGACGACAGCGACTGTCAATGCGCCTCCTACTTGAGACCATCGCTACACCCAACTCCATAGTCTACTCATTGTGGCAATAATTAAACTTTGATTTGATTGGATCTGGGTTTGAGTTGCCTATATCAGACCAGATCTCTCTCAAAATTTTTAAGCAAGTTAAGATTAACCTTCCAGATCTTGACTTATGCCAAGTTTTTGAAAGATCTTTGTACCTATAAGCAAAAAATTAAAAGCCATTTGCAAAAGGTCTTTTTTACTAAACAAGTGAGCTCAATTTTGAAATATGACACAATAACAAAGTTCAAGGATCCATTCCTACCATTTCTTGTGTGATTAAAGATGACACTATCTATAGAGCACTTCTTGATTTAGGCGCTAGTGTCACTCTTCTACCATTCTTAGTATATGAAAAATTTGGCCTAGGAACTCCTCAACCCATATTAATCACGTTTTAATTAGCTGATGGGTCCATGATGAAATCATGAGACATCATTGAGGATGTCGTAACGAGACATCATTGAGGATGTCGTAGTGAAAGTTGATAAATTATATTTTTCCTATGGAATTCTTTGTTATGGCCATGGAGCTGGTGTCATATCCCGAACACCAAATCCCTGTCATTTTAGGCCGGTCATTCTTAGCTACGACCAACTCTCACATAGACTGTTGAATAGGGGGTATGAAAGTGTCGTTTGGGAATACGAAGGTCAAGCTAAATATATTTGACCTAACAAGTGCACCACGACTTGAGAAAGTGGGTAACTGTTTTGTGATCGAGCAAATAGGAATATGGATGACAAGCCTTAGTCATATTATACAACCTAGGGAGTCCAGAACAACTTCAAGGATAGAGAAGAAAAATAAGAGGACGGTTAGAACTCAGTTTACTACGTTAAAACCACCAAATGTAGTGAGTACTGTGAAGTGACGTGTCTACAATGGCCAATATCGATCCAATAATGAAGGGTTGCTAAGGGAGAAAAAGTTTATCGCTAACAAGAATATGTCATGTGATACTCAAGTTTGGCAATCTAAGGGGCGCAATAAAATTTAAGACAATAAATAAGAGTAGGGGTGTAAACGTAGCATGCCCACCAGACCTGCTCAACCCAATGTCAGGTTGGGCGGTTATAAGCCCATTTTTTTTTAATCTACTCAAACTCGACAGCCCTGATCCTCGACACACTTCAAATCGGATTTCACCCTATCCATACCTAATATACTTGAACCTACCTGATCATTAACCCTCAAGCTATTGATTTACCAAATACCCCCTCAAACCTAGCATATTACTAACTACCCCCGTGTATATATGGAAAGTAGGGTTTTATTCGTCATTTGTCTCGTTTTACCATTAAGATATCCTCTCATCTCTCTCTCTCTCTCTCCCCCCTCAAGTTTTCTCCCCCTCAAATTACCCCTCCAACCATCCGCTCTCCTCAGATCAGACTCGTCGTTCCTCGCCGTTTTCTATGCCTTATTTTTGGTCAAACTTTTCCTCTGATCTGTAAGTTTTTCTTGTTTCTTGTTAATGTTTTTAATTATTTAATATGTTTGTTAGGCTTTTCAAATATGTAACTTTAATTGTTTCTCTCAAATTTGCTAGGGTTTTTAAATTTGTAAGTTTAATTGTTTAATTCTCTCTCTCCGATTTGTTTAAGTTTAATTGTTGAATTGTTTCTCCGATTTGTTAAGTTTTTATGGTTTTTTCCGTTATTAATCAATTAATGTTTACGTGTTTAATTCTCATGAACATTAAGAACATTGAAACCCTAAGTGCTTGTGTTTCTACTGAATTTGTTCAATCTTAAGAAGATTAGAAACATGTTCCCAAAATTTTAAGAACACGTGTTTCCAGAATTAAAAGAACTCTTTGCAAAATTAAAAAACTATTCCCAGAAATAAATAAAATGTTCTCAGAAAAAAAAAAAATAAGGTTCACAGAATAAACCAATTGTTCCAAGAATTATTTTTTTCTTTCCTAGAATTAACTTTAATTCAACAAAAAGTGCTAGTTTTCAAAAAAAAAAAAAAAAAAAAAACAAACTAGAATAAAGCAACTGTTCCAAGAATTAATTTTTTTACCCCAAATTAACTTTAATTCAACAAAAAGTGCTAGTTTTCAACAAAAAAAACTAGTGCTTGTTACGATTAAACCACTTTGTTGAATTTAGTAAGTATTCAAGTTCATGTTCACCCAATTTATTCAATTTTTATTACTATTTTTTTAATTTTCTAAACTTACACAATAAAATAGACTCCTAAAATCAATCCTAAACCAAGACATCCTCAAGATTTTTATTTTTCCTTTTCTTGGGGTGTATATTTTTGTTTATTTTGTCCCAAATTTGATCCTTAATAAATATTTAGGGGTGTTGAGTTCTCTTCCAAAATAGTTACATCGTTAATTCACATAATCCATTTAAAAAAATAGAAGATCACTAAATAGATCTAACCGCTATATATAACCATTTTCACTGAAATTGATATAGTTTAATAAAATGGATATACTTACGGCATGTTTGGTTGGACGGAATGGAATGAAGGTGGAATGGAATAGAAGAAGTAATGGAATGAGAGAAGGAATTGAATGGAATTGTGAATGGAATTACTATTCCATTATCTTGTTTGGTTAGTATGGAATGAAAGAAATAATGGAATAGTGAAATATAGTAAAATTTCCATTTTGTCCTTATAAAATTATTATTCCATTCTCTTCTTGGTTGGTTATAATAAAATTTTATTACATTTCACTATTCTATTCCTTTCCTCATTTATTTATATTTCACTATTCAACTCAATTTTAAATTTTTGTTCTCTAATTTCTATTTTTGTTCTCAATTTTCAGTTTCTATTATTTAATTTCTATTTTTATTCTCAATTTTTAGTTTCCTTTTTTAATTTTTCGTTCTTTAATTTTCTATTTTTTATTCTCAATTTTCAGTTTATATTCTCAATTTTTTTTTTTTCTCAATTTTCTGTTTTTATTCTCAATTTTCGATTTCCATTCTCAATTTTCTATTATCTAATTTTATATTTTTGTTCACAATTTTCTACTTTTGTTCTCAATTTTCTGTTTCTATTATCTAATTTTATGTTTTTGTTCTCAATTTTCAGTTTTCGTTCTCTAATTTTATATTTTTATTCTCAATTTTCAGTTTATGTTCTCAATTTTCTGTTTCTGTTCTCAATTTTTTGTTCTCTAATTTTCTATTTTTGTTCTCAATTTTCTATTTTTGTTCTCAATTTTCGATTTATATTCTCAATTTTCTGTTTCTATTCTCAATTTTCACTTTCCGTTCTCAATTTTCTAGTTTTGTTATCAATTTTTTGTTCTCAATTTTCTATTTCTATTCCCAACTTTCTGTTCTTTAATTTCAATTTATGTTCTCTAATTTCTATTTTTATTCTCAATTTTTAAGGGTTTAATTACAAGGGTTATCATGTAATTTAAGATATTGATTTCATTGGGTTGGAATTTCATTCCATCCCATCTCAAATAGAATCCTATTCCATCCAATTTCATTCCAATGGAATCACAAAAGTAATTCCATTGGAGAACCAAACAACGGAATAGGAATCGAGGGCGGAATGCGATTCCATTCCGCCCTCGATTCCATCCAACCAAACATGCCGTTAGAGATTGATTCACCGTACATTAGTAGGAATCGAGGGATATCGAATCCCTCAGATAATCTATGGTGATTAAACGTACCTCTTTGCGGAAGACTACAAACAAATGCTACAGCAAATGAAGAACTGTTGAATAAAACGAGTAGTAAAATAGTCCATGATTAGAAAAGGAAAACCCTGTTTAAAATAAACAAATGGAGGGAAAAGATTTTGATCATACATACCTCTCCTCTTCTTTGATAGATTGCTCAATTGATTGCTGCAGAAATTCGACCGAGAAGAAACCCCCAAGTCTGTACATGTAAGAGAAATACAAAGTGAATGATTGCAAAGATTTCTCTTTTATTGGTTCAGAGAATTTTCCACGAAATGTACCAAAAAAATAAAAAATTCAACGACATTCAAAACGACAACAAATAGAATGCCACTGAGTCTGCAAGAAACATTCAAACAAGTTGCATATATATAAAAAATAAAAAATAAGTAAACATATTAAAATACAATATGCTTTTGGTTCATAGTATTTGCCACTACCTTTTGTCCCCTACTTCATTCCAAAGGTGAAGGGTTGCAAAAGATTTCCCTTTTAATCTTTACTTTTATTTCACAAAGATGATGAAGTGTCAAACCACAACGAATAGAAAAATATTAAAAACAAGAGTTTCAAAACATATACAAGTATTTCAATCGTTTCGGTTCAGGCCTAATTTGAGTTTGAAGTTTGTAATAGAGCAACTAATAATATCAGGAGATGAAAGAAAATGTCTTTTGTGAATTCACGAACTTGATCGTCCAACTAAACCTAGACCTAACCATGGTTTGATCGTCCAACTAACCCTAGACCTAACCATGGTTTACTTTTTTGGCTAGAAATCTTTGGGTTGTTTGATATTGCCGACGTTTTTCGGGGTGGGTTGCATCCTATGACGGGACATTTCATCTCGGAACACTACGTGCTCAATCCGGATCAAGAGACTTACTCTTATTACGGGGTGTTGAATTTGATGACGTGGAGCGTGGGGTACCACAACGAGCACCACGATTTCCCTAGGATCACGGGGAAGAAGCTTCATAAGGTGAGGTAGATCACGCTGGAATATTATGAGGTGATGGATTCGTACAAATCGTGGAGCCAAGTGATTTATATGTATATTATGGATCGGACCGTGGGGCCGTTTAGCTGGATGAAGAGGAAGCTCTCTACAAACACAGCCAAGAAATAGGAATAGGAAACTTGCTCTACTCTACTCCAATAGGTAAATTTTTGAGGAATTTTATTATTATTATTATTTGTAATATTTGTTTTTTTTAATTGAATTATGTGTTGGATCTTTGAATATTGTTATTTATCCATGAAAGGAACTATTTATTACATGAAATTGAGAGATTTGGAATAGAAAACATGTTAAATTCAACACATAATCTTAAATTACACTTTGCACCCCTTAAGTTTCAATTTTGGCTAATTGTGGCCCAATTCCTCGTAAAAATGTGGAGCCAAGTGATTTATGTGTAATATGGATCGGATGGTGGCGCCGTTTAGCCGGATAAACAGGAATATCTCTCTACAAAAAAAAAAGCCAAGAAAATCGGAATAGGAAATTCCCTCTACTTCAACAAGGGTATATTTTTGAGGAATTTTATCATGAGCATTTTGCACTTTGCACCCCTAAAATTTCAGAGAAATTTTACTTTAACCCTTGTATTTTACTTTCAATTTGAACATATTAAACCTGAATTATCTAAATTGTGTCAAGTCAATTCTTTTGTTGTGTTATATGATGGAATTCACCCTAGTGGTGTGATTCTGTGTTTGATATGTGACTGATTTTCGCCATAAAAATTGACGAAATGACTGACTTGACACGATTTGGATACTTTAGGGTTTAATGTGTTTAAATTATAATTAGAGTAGCTAAAGTGGGATTTCTCGGGTAAAAAGTGCAAAAATCTCTTCTTCTTCTTTTTTTCTTTATTATTATTATTATTATTATTATTTTCAGAAATTTGTGTTGATATGTAGTTCTTTTGCATTGAATTATTGGGTTATTTATTCATGAATTTGAGATAGTTGGGTAAAAATGTATTCTTTTCACCTGTGAAATTCAACACACACTTGATCAATTGGCTAAATCACACTTTTCACCCCTAAAGTTCCAACTTTGTCTAATTGGCCCAATACCGCTAAGTTTGATCGTTTTTACCTCTCGACAGCCATTTAATTGAAACAGCAAACGTTCTCTACTCTCCTCCATGTATATTTTGAGGTATTTTTTTTGTTACGGTTTTCTATAATATTTTTTTTTCTTTAGACATTTATATTGATTTTTAGTAGATTTAAGGTATTATTTGTTTCATGAAATTGAGAGATTTAGAATACAAATGTGATTTTATTTTTCACATGTTAAATTCAACTTATACTCTTAATTTACACTTTGCAACCCCAAACTAATCGAAAATTTGATTCAACATTCATGTAATTTTTCGATGATGGTTAACCATAAAATTAGTTGAATGTAAATTTTACACTTATGTTAGATGTTTGGATATCTTGTAAAGAACTATGGTTTTCATGAAATTGAGAGATTTGGAGTATAAATGTGATTTTGTTTTTCACATTTTAAATACAACATATACTCTTGATTTACACTGTGTACCCCCAAACTAATAAAAAATTTGATTCAATGTAATTTTACGATGATCGGCAATCATAAAATTAGTAGAATGTATTATTTGATAGTTACATTATTGGTTAGATGTTTGACTATCTTTTAAGGAACTATGTTTTTCATGAAATTGAGAGATTTGGAGTATAAATGTGATTTTGTTTTTCACATGTGAAATTCAACATAAACTCTTAATTTACACTTTGCACCACCCAAACTAATTGGAAATTTGATTTAATATTCATATAATGTTTCGGCAACCAACAACCATAAAATTAGTTGAACGTATATTTTACAATTGCATTATTGGTTAGATGTTTGAATATTTTTAAAAAACTAGTTTTTAATGAAATTGAGAGATTTGGAATAGAAATGTGATTTTGTTTTTCATGTTCAACCTATACTCTGAATTTACACTTTTCACCCAAAACTAATCAGAAATTTGATCTTTTTCTTTTTTACCATCGAAATCCAATATTTGTTTATTATTTGTTTTTTTGTTGGTGAATTTTTTCAGAAAATTGCTAATGATTGTAAATTTGTAATTTTCGGACTGGGTGAAAATGTAAAAGAATGAAAATATAGGGGTAGAAAAAGGTATTTTAGAATACCTCGATATCTTCTTCATCGTCATCTTCTTCTACCAGCCCTCGAACCCCTAACCTTTTAGTGTCATCCAAGCTTGTTTGTCAACAAATACAGGGAGGGATAGAATCTTCACATTTCATTATTTAGATTTTTATATTTTAATGAGCACCTTGTACTTTCATTTTAATCTTTTTACTTTAAAAACCTACCCGTCACACCTTTCTAATCGTGTGATTAATGGGAGAAACTCACATTTTGTTTTAAAAATATAAAAAAAGAATTAAAGAAAAACTAATATTTTCTTTTTCTACCTCTATCTCTTGATTTTGTTTTTCATTTTATTTCTTTAATTTTGGGTATGATATTTACAAAAAAAAAAGAAAAAGAAAAAAAAATATATATATATATATGATTAGTCAATAGTCTCAATTAAACAATTCAATCCATAACTTATCATATTTTAATTTTAACTTGAATATAAATATCTTTTTATGTTTTGCTTAGTGTTTTAGTTTCATGATCAATACTCATTTATATTTTCAATTAAATGCTTAAAGTTTGTATCATCGACCGTTATTGCCACCCACCATCGGACCTCAGGCCTTCGATCATCAAAGTCCAGCCACCAGCGACAACATTTTTTCAATTAAATTAATTATTTTTAGTGTACCTTTTAGTTTATGCAACTATTTTTTAATGTACATTTTAGTATATTTTATAATTTCATTTTTAGTGCATTTTTTGTTATATTCATGTAAATTTTTGGCGACCGGAAATCATAAAATTAATTGAATGTAACTAAAAAATATATTGAAAAAAATATTACTAAAAATTTAGTTGAATGTAACAAAAAAAAAAAAATCTAGCAACCGGTAATTGAAGTTTCGACGACCGATGATCAATGGTTGCCGAAATCTGACAGCGGTTGGCTATGTAATCCTAATTGGAATATTAGTGTTTTTATGAAAATAAATGAACCTAAAACTAATCTACTTATTTGGTTTTAACATTTTTATTAATTTGATGTCATTATTTTTACCTCCCACCAATTATTTCAAAAAAAAATAATTAAAAATTTAAAACTAGAAAACTAAAAAGCACACAATAAAAACGAAAACAAAACAAAACGGAAAATTTTCAAATTTTAAAACAAAAAAAGAAAAAAACATTTACTTTGTTTTTATATTTATGTTTCTAGTTTTGTTTTATTTTTGATTTTTTTATTTTTTGAATTCCTATTTTTGTTTTTATTTTTGATTTTTTTTTTTCTTTTCATGTTTTTTCTTTTCGAGGGTTTCACTTTTGATTATTTTTTCCACAAACATCGTGTAAAAAAATTAAAGAAAATGAAATTTAAAATACAGAATAAAAAGGAGGATACATTAGAAAATAGAAATAGAAAACCAATGTAATATTTGTTACCATTATATAATAAAACCTCCAAACAAACTCCTAATGTTTCCCCAATTTTTATAAAGATACTTTCACTTTCATTTAATAAATCCATTTCCTAAATTAATTTTCAAAAGAAATCAACATATAATCTAAATTTACACTTTGTAACCCCAAACTAATCAAAATTTTGATTCACCATTTATGTAATTTTTCGGTGACCGGCAACCATAAAATTAGTTGAATTGGTGAGATGTTTGAATATTTTTTAAGGAACTATTTTTCCATGAAATTGAGAGATTTGGAATAGAAATGTGATTTTGTTTTTGACATGTGAAATTCAGCATACACTCTTAATTTACACTTTTTGCACACCAAACTAATCGGAAATTTAATCTTCTTTTTTTTTTTTCACCATCGAAATCCAATATATAGTCTTAATTTTATTGTTTGGTCGGTAAAATTTGTAAAAAAATTCTAATGATTATAAATTTGTAATTTTTGGACAGGGTGAAAATATAAAAGAATGAAAATATAGGGGCGGAAAAAGGTATTTTAGAATACCTGGTAAAATTTGTAAAAAAATTCTAATGATTATAAATTTGTAATTTTTGGACAGGGTGAAAATATAAAAGAATGAAAATATAGGTGCGAAAAAAGGTATTTTAGAATACCTCAAAATATTTTTCTTCTTCATCTTCTTCTACTAGCCCTGGAACCCAGGACCTTTTGGTGTCATCCAAGCATGCTTGTCCACAGACGCAGGGAGGGCTAGTGGTCAAAATCTTCACATTCTATTATTTACTATATTATATTTTTAAAGCTCCTTGTACTTTAATTTTGTTTCCTTTTAATCCCCTTACTTTAAAAACCCTAAACCTTTCTAATCGTGTGATTGATAGGAGAAACTCATTTTTTATTTTAAAAATATAAAAAAGAATTATTTTTTCTTATTTCTTAATTTAAATTTAATATTTAAAAGGAACAAATCAGAAAAACTAATTTTTTTTTTGGTTTTATTTCTTTTATTTTGGGTATGGTATTTATAAAAAATTAAAAAAAAAGAAAAAAAAAAAAAAAGAAGAAAGGATAATTAGTTGATAGTTCCAATTAAAAAATTTGATCCATAATTTATTCTATTTTAATTTTTACCTGAATATAAATCTCTTAATTATGTTTTTATTTTTGGTGTATTTTTTAGTTTTATGCAACTATTTTTTTTTAATATACATTTTAGTATATTTTATAATTTCATTTTAAGTGTATTTTTTGTTTTATTTTTTTATTATTTTTTTTTCTTTTCATTTTTTTTTCTTTTCTAGGCTTTTACTTTTGATTTTTTTTTCTTCCACAAACGTGCTATAAAAAAAAAAATTAAAATACAGAATAAAAAAAGGGTATATATTAGAAAATAGAAAGTGAAAAAAAAAATTAAAAAATAAGTAAATTAATAATAGGTACTTTAGAATACCATAAATCATGAATATGCACCACCAAGAATCTGTGCAACCGGTGTATTGGCTTTTACCACTATATATTAAAATGTCTAAGTAAACTCGTATTTTTCACTTTCATAGTTTCATTTATTAAATTCATTTCCCATATTAATTTTCAAAAGAAATCAATAGCCCTACACATGCAAATATTTTATCCAAGTGAATAGGAGGGGAAGAACAACCAAAACATCTATTCTATAAATTATAATATATTTTATATTTTAAATATTTTTTATTATTTGATTGTTGCAGTCATTTTCAGCTGTTAATTTAGAATTTGTTAAGAAAATAAATAATAAACTCTCAACAAAATGTCTTCTTATGATGAATAGATTTGAACTAACTAGTATTGAATCTTCAAGATTAATTGATTGAATTAAAATTGGGTTAATTTCACTTGTTTTCCTTTGTCTTTCCCCTTGTTTGTCTCTATTAAACAAAAGGACAAATTCCAAAAAATAACAAGTCCACTGTCTTTTGCTTCTTTGGTGGTGGAACTAGAGGCTCAGAAGAGGGATCAATGTCAAGCAGTCTACCAACATCTCATTTATAAGTAGGATGACACTATCTTACTCGCGATAACATCAAATAAGTTTTCATCAGCAATTCAAGATGCATCCATTGGGAAAAAAAGATATTCTTTCTCAACAATCCAATCATCATTAGAATTAATCTCATCAACTAAAATTGGATCGATTTTATGTTTTATTCTAATACTTCTTTCTCTAAGCTGATTGTTATACATCACAAAAACTAGAGCATTCAACATTTTATACTCAAGCCTATTTCTTTGAATATGTCATTTATGTTAGAGAAAATTTAAAAAAAAAAAATTAAAAAAACGGTAAATAAAAAAAATTAAGAGAAAAAACAAAATATACCGCTTGGAAAGTGCTCCAATTTCTTTTATAACCTAAGGCACTGCATGTTAGGCTTAAGATGCGATTGCGAATTTCATTAGCCCATGTGTTTTACCTCCACATCGTATCCACCATTCAACTACTTGATTGAAAAGATGAATAGACAAAAATTAAAATATAAAAAGTAAATAAACTACTAATTACCTAGAGAACGTAATTTTCTAGAATTCATTACCACACGAATACTGAAGTCTCTCCCTAGTATTATCATATGTCTAGCTGAATGTACGTTTTAAGCTGATCATTATAATCAATATCCTATCCATGCACTCAAATAACATTTGCCTCACTACCTCATCATTAGAAAAGCTTGCTTTATAACATAACTGAAGATTGATATGACATCCAGCAAGTAGCATACAATTAATGGTTGATGGAGTTGTGGAGTCCATCTATCATCAATTTGTTTCCAAATTGGTAGATATTTTTTTTTTCATTTCTTCCACAATTATATGCTATCTTCTCCTTTGTCGAGTCCATCAACTCATATATAAATTCCATAGCTCTTAGCACTAACTAGAAGAATTGTGCTTTTGATATAATAAGCAACACGACCAAAATATTAAATCAAACAATACAAGAGCTTATACTTTCACGCCACCCACTTTCTTGGCATAAGTGAGTTGGCCCAAGTTTCAAAAGAAAACATAAAAATTAGAGATTGTTTTACCTTGTAAATGCTCTTAAGAGTAAGGTAAATAGTAGCAAATCTTGTAACCATAGGATGGAGAAGTTCGATATTCTTTGTAAAAGGCCTCATCATCTCTAAAACCAAAGTATCCCACAAATGTACTTCAACACTTGTTTGGCTTTTGCAACTATATATTCATGAACCTTTAACATTCCTATGTCCTCTAACATTAGACCAATATAATGAGATGCACATGGAGTCCAATATAATTATTTCCTTTTTTTCATTAATCTTTTCTCTGCGTTCACATAATTCGCTTCATTACTTGTGATAACTTGCACCACATTTTCTTCTCCAATTTATTCTACAACGTCATCTAGATACTTGAATAACAATCCTCCAGTTTTAATAGAAGCGGATGCATTGATCCACTTCGAAACCATGAACCAATAGGAATATTTACAAGAAAATTGATGAGACATCTATTTTTTTCATCCATCCAGCCATAAGACATTATTGAGCATCCAGTTGAGACTGGCTTGTCGAGTTAGGCTATTGACAAAAGTATCCATTGGACCCTTAGCTTGTCGAAGTTTATATTCTTTACCATTGTTATAAAACCTCTAAGTCAACTCAATTTTTTTTTTCAGTCTACCCACAAATGTCCCCATACCTACACAGATATGAGACTAATCTTGTTCGGGGTATGTGACTATTCCTCTCAACAAGTGTTTTTCGCAAATTTGAATCATTGACCTTGCAGAGGTCTTTCAACTGCTTTAACTCAAGCGGACTTTACTACTTGAGTTACACTATGTTGATTATAAGTTAACTCATTTGAAAGAGATACTTTCACTTTCATTTAATAAATTCATTTCTTAAATTAATTTTCAAAAGAAAATCAATAGCACTGCACATGGAAATATTTTATCCAAGTGAACCAGATGGAAAGAACAACCAAAGCATCTATTCTATAAATCATAACATATTTTACATTTTAGGCAATTTTTACCAATTAATGGTTGAATTCATTTTCAACTGTAAATTTAAAATTTGTTGAAAAAATAAATAACAAACTCTTGACAAAATGTCTTAAAATGATTAATAGATTCGAAGCAACTACTATTAAATCTTCAAGATTATTTGATTGAGTTAAAATTGGGTTAATTTAACTTGTATTCCTTTATCTTTCCCTTTGTTTGTCCCTATTAAACAAAAAGACAAATTCCATTTTAGACTTTATAAGTATTACACATTTTTATGTAATGCAATTCGATTTTAGATTTTCTAAATATGACACATTTCTATGTAATGCAATAATTTCATTGCTTTTCAGTTTAGTAAGTATGGATGTGGTTTCAAACGGCCCTGTTAAATTTTCTGTCCAAATTGAACATAAATATGGGCAAAAGTGTAAATTTATATTTATCTTTATTAATATTTTTCTTTTTTTCTTTTTTTTTTTCTTCGCCATCGTCATCTTCACTCATCTTCTAGATCGGAGCTCCCTGCCAACGTCGTCGGTGGTCGAATCCACCCTCTCGTCGTGCTTATCTGTCATTGTTGATTTCTTTGTCGTCTTTGTAGACAAGCCATTTTTTACCGTACCAAAAAATAAATAATTTTATTTTGCGATTTATTCGCACTTTTATTTTTTTATTATATTATTATATGTATTTTTCTATTTTATTAAAAGAAAATAAACAAAAAAAAAAAAAAAAGAAAAAAAAAAGAAAAAAAAAGAAAAAAAAAAAATAATAAGAAGAGAGAGAGAGAGAGGAGAAAAGGTAGGGGAGGGCCCCACCGCCGATTAACAACACTGCAGAAAAATAAATAAATAAATAAATCAACAAAAATTGCCCGCATGGCAGCTTCTGGCGGCGGTAAAGGGCACGTGTTTTCAAGCGCCCTAAATTCCAGAAATTTCCATTTCTTTTTCTTTTCTCGGATGTTTTTTTCACGCCAAATTTGGATTGGGTTTAGGTGGACACTTAAGGTTTCCTAGAATTGTTTTGGATTTTTCATTCCCCATATTTCATTATAAATAAAATCATCCTTCTCCTAGTTTACTCACTCTAAAATTAGAGAGAAACTCTTTTAAGGAGCGATTCTCAACGAAAGTATATTTGGAAAGTCGTCTTTTAAAAAATAAAAACCCGTAGGTCAGGGATCTTTGCCATAACAAGTATGTTTCTTATCTCTTAATTATTTTTTTCTTTTTTTTTTTTGTTATCCCAAATTAAATTCCTACAAACTTAGTTCCGTTAGAATCATTCGAAGATTCGATGAAAATGTCTGGACGAAACTTTCCTTTTGGGTTTAACCTTCGAGCGTGAGATGATGATGTCTTTTTATTTTACTGTTTATTATTATTTTTTATTTAAGTTGTTGCTATAACTAAATTCATAAAAATACAAAAAAATAATAAGTTGCTCTGTAAAAATTAATTCTTACAAGTCTTAAGGTGAATTCAACGATTTAATATATTCAAGAAAATATTTCTATGCTGATAATTTGATTTCCCACAAAAAATAGAATTTAGAAACAATCAGTTTAGTAAATCGTTTCCCTTAGTATGTCGTTTCATTAAATTCCACCTGAGTCTTGAAGGAGTTAATTTCGACAAAACTCGTTTCCGTGATATTTCTTTAATTCTCATTTCCAAAGAATTTAAGGGAATGTAAAATTAGAGCTTCTTTAAATTAATTGGGTAAATTTGGAAAAACATTTTGTGACATTGCATTTATATGAAAATAATGTATTTCACATCACTTTGCGTGTAGCCTTTTGCATCATTTAGAAAATATTTAGATTGATTTACCCATTTAAACTAAAAAAGTTCATCGGAAACATATATAAAACTATTCCCCTTGGGACCAACCTTGTCAAATCCCTTAATTTTGATAAAAGGTCATATTGGGGGAACATTAAAAAAACATCAAAAATTTATTTCATCTTATTTTTTAAAATGCCAAAAAAAAAAAAAATCATAAAAAGGAAAAGATTTGCAAAATAAAATAAAGCATTCAGACGTAAACTAATTGGACTTAATTAAATATAAGGTACCGTTTTCGGACGAGCGTTTTGGGGTGCCTAACATATTTTCTGAGTATAACCAACCCCCTAGCTCTTTAAATGAATATTTGATTTGACCATGTTTTTGAAGTCAATTTTACTTAGGTCTTTTAATTTATTTTCTAAAAATTCGGTGACCTAGTATACTATTTAAATTCAGTGTTAGGGGGCGATTCCTTATTTTTAAATGACCTAAGTATTTTTATGAAAAAACCGACGCTTTAAAAAACCTCTTCTCCTTTATGCATTTATTATTTCACATCTTTATCATTTTTGAAAATCGGGGAGGGTCAATCTTTAATGGAAAGCTAGGTATTGTTATCGTTTTCTGGGCTCAAAAGGCCCTAGTAGTGGCGATCCCCTGTCAGGATCGTGGACTCTAGACCTATTTCATTGTGAACCATGGACTTTTCTAGGCTGCTCTGATTCTCTTCCTCCAAGAAAATATTTAGGAGGAATCGAACAAAAGGGACAAAAGAAATTCATGTGGGTTGTTAAGGGAGATTCATGAGATCGAGAAATGCTCTTACTAGATGAACGAATTGACCAATTTTGTCGAGTTTTCAATGGATCCAAATACCTCAACTGGGTACGACCCTTCGAGCTTGGAAAATAATGTTGCCAGGAAGCTCCAATTTGGGAGATAGCTGAAGAAGATGATGGAAAAGAAGAAAAAAGAGAAAGAAAAAAGAAAGAAAAAGAAAAAAAAATGAATAAAAATAAATAAAAATTTAAAAAATATATATATATTTACACTTTGTCTCTAATTTTGTCCAATTTGGATGAAAAAATTAATAGAAGTACCTTTTAAAATCATGTTCATACTTAGAGGGTTTAAACTGAAACGCAATAAAATTATTAAATTACATAGAAATGTGACAATACTTAGAGGATTTAAAATGGAATTTATCCAAGAACATAACAAGTCGTGCTAAGAAAAGACTTAACAAATAAAAAGGAATGATATATTATTTGATACTTACTTGAACACTCTCCTGTCTTTTGCTTATTTGGTGGTGGAATTACAGGCTCGGAAGATGGATTATTTAATGTCAAGCACAACAGGTCTACCAACAACTCGTTCATATGTAAGATGGGCACGGTGTTAACAGAAAAATAAGATTGCAAACAGAGATTAAGAGAAAAAATCACAAAAATAAAAACAAAAAAAAAACAAAGAAATTTAAAGATAAAACAAATAACAAAAAAATAAAAAGAAATAAATAAACAAAAAAAATAGAAAAACAAAGAAAATATAAAAAAACAAAGAAATATAAAGAAAAATAGAAAAAATAAACAATGTAATTCAGAAAAAATAATAATAATAATAAAAAAACCATATAAAATAAAACAATAAACACAGATTAAGATAACAATAGAAGAGGAAATAGATTAGGAAACGATAGAAGAGGAATAGCTGGTGCTGTAGACATTTCATGTGTTTCCTCTTAGCAATGATAATTGGAGTGAAGTTGTAGTCGTTTCTTATAAGTTGTAACATAATATCACACATTTTTAGATTTTTTAAATATAGTAGGGCTCACCACAATCAATCATATAAAATGTTAAAAAACAAGATGTATGCCCAGTTCGACTATGTCTTGGGCGTCACCCAACGTCACTGGTTGTATGCTCAAGTGGTTTTTCGCCCTCAATTGCCTAGAGACACTTTCCGATTTCCCGGCACCTAGGCGCACTCCGCCAGCGCCCTTCACAACATTGCTCCATGTATATTTTGAGATATTTTATTGTTATATTTTTTGGTAATATTTTTTTTTCTTTAGAGATTTGTATTTGTATTTAGTAGCTTTTTGTATTGAATTATTGGGTTAGATGTTTGAATATCTATTATTTATTAAAAAAACAAACAAACTATTTGTTTGATGAAATTGAGGGATTTGGAATACAAATGTGATTTTGTTTTTCACATGTGAAATTCAACATATACTCTTAATTTATTCTCTGCATCCCCAAACTAATCGAAAATTTCATTTTTTTTTCTTTTTACCATTGAAACCCAATATATATAGTTTTTTTTTTTTTATATTATTGTTTAGGTCATTTTCAGGTTTCTCTATCCTCATTTAATCTGTTTTTGAAAAAGATTAATTTTTAAACCCCTTTCTAAACATTCTTAGAGAAAAGTCCCTTTCAAAAAATAAAAAAAATAAATGGACAATTATACCCCTTATATATATATATATATATATATATATAAATTATATTTTCATCCCCTTGCTCAGCCGCCTCTCCATTCCCTTTTCTCGATACCACACAGCCGAACAACTGCGACTGCTGCCGCTGAACGATTGCCGCCAATCTCCGCCGTTCCCACAGACGAAGACGACGAATGAAATTGCCTCCAACCATCGCCAGTCGTTTTGTTCAGATCTGGTGGACGCCGCCTGCAGACGATGAACGATCGCTGCCAACCATCGCCGACCGTTTTGTTCAGATCTAGTGGACTCCACAATCGTCACCGCCATACCGTCCAAATCTCGTGCAAGTTGTTCTGTCCAGATCTCGTGTAAGCAGATCTGGTAGACGCCGTTCCATATCAGGCGTCGATGGCAGACTTCTCTCTCTTTCGATCTCTTTCTCTTTTTCTCTTTCCCAACCCATCGGAGACTGCAACACCCTGCCCATCGAAATCAGATTGCGATTACTCTATGAGATCAAATCTATGATGATAGATCTGAAAAATTGAAAACAAATTTTTTGTCTCAATTTTTTCTTGATTTTTTTGCCCTTTTTGAGCATTTATTATTAGTTTTCTTCTCAGATTTTTAAATATTTTACGTGGATCTATATGGCGATGACGAATCGAGTTCATCTTTGTCATTCATTCGACTTTGATGAGAGAATCGACTAGCGGTGACGATGAACGAACGAGGAAACGGTGAGATTTTTCATATCTGGTAATTAGTCTAGTGTTCATGTAATTTTTTTGTTGATTTTATGTAGAGTTTTTGTTCATGTGAATGTTCTTTGGCTCCACCCATGTCGTTTTGCTACCGCCATCACCACTGGCTGCCAAAGTTCACCGACGATAGTGATTGTTTTTTGGTTTTGTTAGGTTTTGTTTTTTGTTGAATGTTCATTGTTTGATTTTGGTGTTACGGTTGTGATTTTAGTGGAATTTGGTTTATTAATTGTGATTGTTCACATTTGATTATTTTGTTTGTGTGAATGTTCTTATTAATGTATTTTTGTGAATGTTCATATATATCGTAGTATTTTGATGTTTTGGTAAAATTGGATATTTCAATGTATTTCGTAGAAGTATGAACATTCACAGTAATACTATTAGTATAAAAATTTGGGAATGTATTAAAAATTTTTGCCCTTTAATTTTGGGTATGTATTTCTAGAAAAATAAAATAAAATTAGTCAATAGTCCCAATTAAATAATTTAATCCATAATTTATTTTATTTTAAGTATAAATTGGATATAAATATGTTAATTATGTTTTGTCTTGGGTTTTTTTCAGTCCTATGATTAATGTTCATTTATATCTCCAATTAAATATGTCTAATTAAGGTTTATATAATTGACCGTTGTCGTCACTTGTCGCTGGACCTCGGGCCTTGTCGCAGTTGGGCCACCAATTGCCGAATTTTTTTAGTTATATGTAATAATTTTTTAACTATATTTTTTAGTTATATGTAACTAGTTTTTTTTTCTATTTTTTTTTTTAGTAGTTACATGCAACTATTATTTTTAATGTACATTTTAGTATATTTTGTAGTGACATTTTTATTGTATTTTTGGATACATTCATGTAATTTTCGGCGACTGGCAACCATAAAATTAGTTGAATGTAACTAAAAAACATATTTAAAAAATGTGAATAAAAAAATTAGTAGAATGTAATAAAAAAATCCAGCGACCGGTAGCCTACGATAGTCGGAATCCATCGACGGTGGGACAATGTAACTCTAATTGAAATATTAGTATTTTCATGATTCCTAATGGATTAGACTTGAACTAGTATTTATTTGGTTTCATAATTTTTATTAATTTGACGTCATTATTAGAATCTCCTACCAAATATCCCATAAAAAAAATAAAATTAAAAGTTTAAACCTAGAAAATTAAAAAGTGGGAAATAAAAACAAAACAAAACAAAACAAAAAAAAACTTCAAATTTAAAAACAAAAAAGAAACAATATTTTACTTTGTTTTTTTTTTTTTTTTTTTTTTTTAATTTAGTTTTTTTTTTGAATTCGTATTTTTTGTTTTTATTTTTGATTATTTTGTTTTCTTTTCATGTTTTTTTTCTTTTCTAGGGTTTTAAAATTGATTTCTCCGCACAAACGCATATAGAAAAATAAAATAAAAAATAAAAAAATTCAAATTGAAAAAAATAAAAATTGTTTTTTTCCCACAACTTTGTGTTTCTTCCATGTTTCTATTTTTGTTTTATTTTTTTTTTTTTAATTTTTTTTTTTTTTTTGGATTCCTATTTTTTGTTTTTATTTTTGATTATTTTGTTTTCTTTTCATGTTTTTTCTTTTCTAGGGTCTTAAATTTGATTTTTACCCACAAACGTCATATAGAAAAATAAATAAATTAAAATACAGAATAGAGGGAAAAAAAAATTTATAGTATAAAATTGAAAGAGAAAAAAATTAAAATTAAAATTTAAAAAATAAGTAAATTAAAAATAGGTATTTTAGAATACCATAAAACGTCATTATCATCACCATTCGAACCCAAGACCTTTCGGAAGCCTAATAAAGCATTAGCCAACGGCTATGGAAAGTAAACCCGTATTACTTCTAAGATACTTTAACTTTCATATAATAAATTTATTTCCTAATTTAATTTTCAAAAGAAATCAATAGCACTACACATGGGAGTTGTTTACGCAAATATTATATTTAAAAAAAAAGCAAAAACTGGAAAGATTCCATTCCCAACTTATTCACGAATCTAGAATTACTCGGGATTGTGATCTTCGAGTGTTAAAACTCGGGTACAATTTTTTTTTTTTAGGAGAGATAAACCCAGGGTATAGTACCCCGGGTTCTAAAGAGTACCTGGGGTACTGTACCCCGGGTTTGAAAAAAAAAAAAAAAACCCAAAAAAAAACCCAAGAGAAGTGAATTAATTAATTTTTTCGGCAACTTTAAATTAATTATTGGTGGTCTATCGGTATTTTAAATAAATTCAATTTTTTTGTGCACAAATTACGTTGAAAACACTTCATAATATTTTTTACAACACTGATAACGGACAAGTGAATGATTTTTAAAAAATCGCCAAAGTTGACTAGATGAGCTGTTTCGATGACGGCGTAATTTTTTTGTCAATTTGGAATTAACAAAAGATGGTCTATCCGTAACAGAAATGAGCTCAATATTTTTTTTTTGTATACAAATTATGTTCATAACACTACATAATAAAACTTAGAACGCTAAAAACGGATTCATGAATAAATTTTAAATAATCGTCAAAATTGGTCAGATGAGTTGTTTCGACGACGATACAGTTTTTTAGAAATTTTGACTTAATAAATTATGAACTATCCGTAACAGAAATGAACCTAATTTTTTTTTTGTATACAAACTAGGTTCATAACACTAAATAATAAAATCGAGAACACAAAAAACAGATTAGTGAATAATTCTTAAATAATGGTTATTGTTACAACATTCTATTGCTCTTCAAAGTTTAGATGAATATAACTTTGCGCTTGGGGGTCCGTTGGGGCGATTTTTTTTTAAAATTGGGTCTGATCTGACTCATCACTTTGACTTTTAAGGATTTCAATTTTACCAATGGGATAAGACACACGCTCAATTTTTTTTTTGCCCCCAACGGACTACCGAGCGCAAAATTATGCTCATCCAAACTTTGAAGAACAATACAATATTTTTTAAACTTTGAAGAGTAATAAAATATTTTGGAATTTAAGGCCTAAAATAAAATATATGTTTCAAAATAATAAAGATGGTTCAATTATCAAGGTGGACTACAAGATATGCCCATTTTCCCCCTGAAAAATGAAGAATAGTGACCGAAATTGCAGTACAAAAATTGGACACATATGATAAAATGAGTGAACCGCACTGAATTTGGACACATATGATAAAATAAGTGAACCGCACTGAATTTTTTGAAATTTTGCAGCCCATGATTTGAAATAAAAAAACAAAACAAAACTGACCTAATACTAAAAAAAAAGAAAGTGACCTAAGGACCAGGAGAAGATAGGACAAAGTTTGTATACGAAATTATGTCCTGTATACAACTCATCCGATCAAGTTTGACGATTATTAAAAAATTATTTACTAACCCATTTTTGGTTTTCTCTATTTTATTATTTAGTGTTATGAACTTAGTTTGTATACAAAAAAATTAGGTTTATTTCTGTTACGGATAGGTCATATTTTATTAACTCAAAATTTCCAAAAAATTGCATCGTTGTCGAAAGAACTCATCTGACCAACTTTGACTATCATTTAAAATTTATTCATTAATCCGTTTTTAACGTTCTAAATTTTATTATGTAGTATTATGAACATGGTTTGTAAACAAAAAATATTGAACTCATTTCTGTTACGGATAGGCCATATTTTGTTAACTTCAAATTGACGAAAAAATTACGCCATCATCGAAACAACTCATCTGGCCAACTTTGGCGATCTTTTTAAAAATACTGATAGACCATCAATAAGTAATTCAAATTTGCCTAAAAACTTAATTAATTCACTTCCCTTAGAGTTTGTTTTGTTTTTTTTTTTTGGTTTCAAACCCTGGGTACAATACCCCGAGTACTGTTTAGAACCCAGGATACTGTACCCCGTGTTTATCCCTCCCAAAAAACAAAAAAAAAAAATATTTTTTTTTGTACCTGGGGTTGTAAACCCCGGGTTTTAATACCCGGGGATCACAACCCCGGGTAGTTCTAGTTCCGTAAATAAGTTGAGAATGAGATTTTTTTAGTAATTTTTTTAAAAATTATTTGCATAAACAACTCCTACACATGTCAATATATTGTCCAATAAACAACAACAAAAACATTTATTCTATAAATCTCAAAATATTTTACATTTCAAACCTTTTATCACTTGATGGTTAAAAATATTTTCAACTATTAATTTAAATTGTTTTGAGAAAATAAATAAAAAATTGTCGACCAAATATCTTCTCACGATGAATGTATTTGAACCAATTATTATTGAGTGTTCAAATTAATCTGAATTAAAATTAGATTAATTTCACTTTGCATCACTGTGAATAAACTGGATTGATTTTACACGCATATGTTATTTTTGTCACCACTTACATCCCATGTGCTTAATACGTAAGTGCAACGGTTAATTTTTTTTTTTTTTTTTTTTAAATTTTAACGGTAACAGATAAAAGTCAACAAAAATCAAGACTAATGTTAAATGATGCCTATACCCTTTAAAATTTTAAATAGTAATTATTTTAATACTAATCCAAAACTTAGGGATCAAAGTGTATTTTTCTCTTTTTAACATCTCCATCCTCATCTTCATCTTCTTTTTCTTCCCAACCACCCCCCGCCGACCACCATCCATGATGCCATCCACCCTAAACATCCACCCTGCACCACCACGCCGCCAAACTACCACAACCATGCCAAACCCCCGTCACGCCAAACCACTGCAACCGCGTCACGCAACCACTGCCACGCATCTCATTTCCTCTCTCTATCTCATATATATATATATATATATATATATATATATATTAATTGATCTGATGCTCAAATCTATAGATCCAAGCTAGATTTGAAACTTGGATCTATTTTTTGAATAGATTTATATACTAATGTTTACCCGTGTCTGAAGACACTACTTTAATTTAAGAGAAGGACCCAAAAACCTCCTGGGCCAAGAAGGGGAAGACTGGGATGCCTTTTGGTCCGGGAAGGAGAAAGCTGGAGATGGACAACCACTTGTTTCCTGCACACACAAATTGGCCGGGGGTATCCCGAAAAGCCCCTCTAGCGTGAGAATCAACGTACACGGGGGGGGGGGGGGGGGGGGGGGGGGGGGGGGAATTTATAATGTAATTTGCCAAGAAGAGGAAAGAAAGAGAGAAAGTAGTGAGCTTAATTTATCTTCTCTTTTTTGCGGTGAAGTTTTCTCATTTAGAGAGTCTTTCATTACCTTTGGGCAATTGTATGCCCTCCTTTATATAAGCAAAGTGGAGATTAGATTAAAGTTTAAGCAAGGGTTTAATGTCTCCTCAATGTGGTAATTTGGCTTGTAGCCATTGGAGTCATGCCCAGAGGCCTTTCTTTAGGAGATATGTTGATTGGGAAAGGGATTCATAATGAGGATCATGGATATTTTGGGGAATTGTGGGATATTTTGGGGTGTTTAAGAGGTGGAGAACCGAGCCAGTTGGTGAACAAACGGAGGAGAACATCACCCTGTTGTGGCTGAGATGGGGAGCTTGATCCTTGTCCTTCCCGGATAGTTGGAGATGGGAATGGGAGTTATGAGAAGTTTCTTGATGGGGAATGTGTTCCTCTACTCGGTGACATCTTCACACTTAGTCTCCAGTATGACTTGATCTTTGAGGTTGGAAATACCAATGTGGAGAATCCAGAGATGGGGGAGGGTTCCCCATCCTAGTGGCGACTCGCCCGCCCTTCCTGGAGGGTGTTGGGTCCTTTGAGGAAGTCCTTTGAGGAGGTTGGTACGGTTGAGGAAACTTCCCTTCTAGGTACATTTCTTATACTAGTCTTTGGTGTGCTTTGAACTTCGGATTTTGTAGGAAATTGAGCACACGTGGCGGTTTTTAATTGGTTGCGTTGGGATGACCATTTTTACCATCTTCAAATTTTATTGTAAATATAAAATTAAACGATAAAAAGATGGATTATTAATTTCATGTCATATTCTATACTAAATTTTTAATGTGGGTACCCTTAATATTTACAATTAATTTATAACGTTACCAGCATTGAACAACATCAGAATCCGCCGTCTACTGCCACCACCATCTACTTTGTAACTAAAATTTTTCTTAACAATTTTAATTACAATAAATTTTACTTTTTAGTTACAATTTACCACTGAACTATAAACTAAGTTCCAAAAACAAAAAGAATACAATTTGAAGTAAGTGTAAAAAGGAACCGTTGAACAAATTGCCCTCAAAATATCTATAGTCCCTTTATATATCAATTTTTTAGTCTAGCACATTTTAGAAAAAAAATTCGGTGTAAAGGAGCGAATTTGGTATTAAAATTTGTTAAATATTATAAGTTAGGGAAAAATATATTTTAAATATTGACACTTTTCTAAATGGTCCCTCTCCGTTTAAGCGTTTCATTTTAAACTCTCTAGATATAAACACGTTTTTATTTGCTCATTTCGTCAGAAATTCCATCCAAACTAACAAGATTTTGAGTTTTACTTTTTTTTTTTTTTCATTTTCTTTTATTATTTGACCCCTCTCTATTTCTCTCTCTACCGCTCAAGACTGTCTCTCTATTCCTCCTTCCCTCTCTCTCTCTATTCCTCCCTCTCCCTACCGGCTGGAACCACCTCCTATTATGGGGGTGACACCCTTGTTACAGGAGAGTAACCATCCCCTGTATAGAATCACCCTCGAAACAGGGGTGGAGCCATACCGTAACAAACAGGGGTGGAACCACCCCCAAAACAGGGGGTGGTTCCACCCGTGAAATAGGGGATGTTTTCACCTCTGTTGGATGGGGAAGAGAGGGAGAGGGAGAGAGAGAGAGAGAGGAAGAGGGAAGGAGGAATAGAAAGAGAGGGAAGGAGGGAGGGAGGAGGAAGAGAGAGAGAGTTGTGCGGGAGAGAGAGAGAGAGATAAATGTAGGGAGAAAAATAAAAAAATCATTAAAAAATAGAAAAATACGTAAAATGACAGTTTTATCCCTATATTCTGTTAGTTTTAACAGATTTTTCGACAGAAGGATCAAATAAAAATATGCTGATATCCAGAGAGTTTAAAATGAAACGTTCAAATGGAGAGGGACCATTTAGAAAAATGTTAATACTTAGAGGGTTTAAAATATAATTTTTCCTATAAATTAACTACAAATTTAAATAATAAAAACATAGGGATAGACAAAAAAAAATGTATTTAAATTTTTAATTATTTAAATTTAACATATTTAACTGAAAACCATATGGTAACAAGTATAGTAACTATTTGCCTTATAAAATAATGGAAAAAATTTTGAGGGGTTCGTTTGTTCAAAAAATTATTTTTTAAGGACTATACTATTTGGGTTCATTCCAAAAGTACCATCATGTTTAGTCTTCCTAGATTATCCTTCAATAGCTACAAAATTTACAAAAATATCATTTTGGCCATTTTTTTTTTTAAAACTCCTAAAATTTATATATATATATATTTAGAATTTCACTTAATTTTGTTTTTTAATAAAAAAATTCAGTTAATTTTGTTTTCCTTCAATTTTTTTTTTGTTTGTAATATATCATAAATAATCTAATTATGTTTCACTTAATTTTATTTCAATTTATTTTATAATTCGACCAAAATTTAATATTTAAATTTTAAATCATTGAAATTTATTTTTTATTCAAAATATATAACTTTTTTAAAATCCACTAGAAGAAGTAATTTAAGTGGATATCTACTGAAAATACTCAAAATGAAAATCACTATCAAACCAATAAGAAATTCACACACACAAGAATAGAATTAAGAAATCTCTATTGAAGAAATCTAAGTGAAAATCCACTAAACAAATCAAGTAGAAATACGCTAAAAAATATAAAACGCAAAAATTAAAATTATGAATTGAGACATTTAAAAACCGAACCACCATCAAACTAACCATCACCTTA
This sequence comes from Eucommia ulmoides, assembly GCA_016647705.1. Classification (NCBI taxonomy): domain Eukaryota; kingdom Viridiplantae; phylum Streptophyta; class Magnoliopsida; order Garryales; family Eucommiaceae; genus Eucommia; species Eucommia ulmoides. The sequence goes on along the minus strand of JAENRU010000486.1, from coordinate 393,449 downwards.
CCACATTCTCATGAATAAAATCCATTGAAAATCAAATGGAGAATCATGGTTCATTGCATTAAAAAAAAAAAAAATACAAATTTTTTTACAACACTAAACATATCTCAAAATATATCCCACTCTTGACGGTATAATCTTGTCTTCAGCCTCTGAATGATGTTCCGTTGATTGAATCCTGAAATGAAGACCACTAGAGTTATGCACAAAACCACACAACACATTTCAAATTTATCCACATAAATCAACAATTCAAAATATGAAGTATTTTCTTCTTTTTTAAAAAGAACCGATCAATATTTAAAAAATAAAAAAAAGTGAAAATCTATTTAAACATGAGCCATGCAAAATTTTAAATTCCACTTAAAAAAATTACACAAACAATAGACATTCACTAAAAAACTAAATATCCACTAAAAAACAATTAGTGGATATCCACTAACTTTATTTAGTTAGGTTTGATAAACAATCAAACATTTCAAATTTGTCAGTGAATATCCACTCAAAATCAATTAGTAGATATCCACTAAAATCAATCAGTAGATATCCACTTACTTCTATTAGCAATGTTTGATGAATAATAACACAAAAAATGATAAAATTAACTTTTCGTGTTCAAGCCCGTGACATTCAACAAAACGGAAGAACCACCATACATGAAAACCAAAAATAAGTAAAAAATACCTAAAAATAGTGTGTCAAGACGAATATACTAAGACGAATCAATAAAAAATTCACACACACACAAGAATAGAATTAAGAAATCTAAGCGAAAATCTACTAGAGCTGTGCACAAGACGAATCAATCTTGAAATGAAGACCACTAAAGCTATGCACAAAACTACACAACACATTTCAAATTTATTCACATAAATCAACAATTCAAAATATGAAGTATTTTTTTTAAAAAAAAAAAAAAAACCAATAAATATTTAAAAAATAAAATAAAAATCCATTTAAACATGAGGTATGCAAAAATTTAAATTCCACTTAAAGAAATTACACAAGCAATCCATATCCACTAAAAAATATTAAGTGGATATCCACTAACTTTATTTACTTAGCTTTGATAAAGAATCAAATATTTCAAATTTGTCAGTGAATTTTCACTCAAAATCAATCAATATATATACACACAAAGAGAAAGTAATCTATGGTGAACTGGGAAATTACCTGGAAGGAGAAATTGAGAGCGATGGATGGGTGATAGCGAAGAACGCTAGTGCCATTGCCTCTCCGTCAAAATTCAGAATCGATTGGTGATGGCTAGATTTGGTTAGATCTAGGGTAGATTTGGTTAGATTTAGGCTAAATCTAACCCGATCTAGCCAAATCGAAGCGGAAATGACGAATCAGAGTGTAGATGATGACGAATCGGAGAAGAGATGGTGGCCATGGAGTGATGACGGCTAGAAAGATGGCGATGGCGGCGGCGGCGACCTAAGGTGAGGATGACGGCTAGCTATGCGAGGGCGGCGGCGGCAAGTTAAGGCAAGGACGACGGCGGCGAGCTATGTAAGAGTGGTGGAGGCGAGATATGGCGAGGGCGGCGTGAGCTTTGCTCTGGCTGCGAGAGAGACGAGAAGGAAGAAAGAGGGCTGAGGTAAAGAAATGAGATTAGGGTTAGGTTTAAATGAACAAGGGGCAAAAAAAGAAAAGAAAAAAGTTTGCCAACTCAGCACAGGACTTTTCAAGCCAAAAATCTTAAAATGGAAAATTTGATCATCCGTAAAAAAAGTTGGGTCTTGAAAAATTGTCTAGTTTAGAAAGAGGAATTTTGGAAGAAAATTCCTAAAATAATTTAAGAACCTTTAAGATATCAATGTAGAATAGGAATCTAAACCAATAATTAAAATTTTATTTGAATTTTTTTTTTTTTTTTTAAAATATAAAAATAATTTTTTTTAGTTTCGTTTTACAAAAAAGGTATTTTAGAATACCTTATTTTTTATTCTATTTTTCTCCTTTACCAGACCTTGAACCCCCTCCCAATGGGTGCTAATAAAAGCAAACCACCACCAAGGCAAAGGAAAGGCCGGTGACTCTAGTTACCATTTTTAATTATTTTCGTATTGTTTTTAATTTTTTTTTTTATAATGATATATTTTCATTCATATTTAACAGAGACATTACTTCCATTGCCAACTACATATTTTTTTTTATTTTATTTATTCGTCAAATTAAGGCGTGGGCTAAATTGCACGTCTCATAACAATAACCAAAATAAGTGTTAAAAATTGAATAAATTAAGTATTTATTTAATTAATTTTATTTGATAACTTTAATTAATATTATTTAATTAGTTAAATGTTACTTAAAATTTCAATTTTGTCTGCCTAAAATTTTAGGTCAGTTGGACTTTACCCTTTTCATTTTTTTTTAATGGGCACAACCCCTTTTCTTTTTTTTCTTTTTTTCTTTTTTTTTTTTTTAAGACCATTTTATCTTGACAAACCTAATTCCTTTTTCATTTTCATTTTGTCCTCGTTGTTTCAGATTTTACCCTTAACAAATCTTTATCTTAGTAAAAAATCAAGATTTTTTATTTTTAGATGTTACATTCACATTCTCATTTTAATTTTTATTTTATTTCTTCCCTGTATTATCTTGATTTTAGTAAAAGTTTAAATTAAGGGTAGTAATGCTAAAAAAATAATAAAAATTCAATCTTCAAATTTTGTATTAATCAAATAAATAGAAAAAAAATAGCACTAAAAAATCAGTACTTAAAATTTTAATTTATCAGACAAGCTTATGATATATTTAGCACTTAAAATTCAGAACTTAAAATTTAAGTGGTTATCAAACATGGTCTTACTAAAAATTTTCTACCCTCCTCTTGACATGAACGACAACAACGTTACGCCAGAGGGGACTCCAGCCCCCTTTAAATTTTGAATTTTTTATTTTATTTCCATCCTATATTTTTATAAAAAAAAAATAATAATTCAAAAATTTTAGATTTTACATAAACCCCCTTAATTTATATGAATATTAAAAAAAAAAAAAAAAATAGTCCCTCTTAATTGATTTTCTAGATTCGTCATTGCTTGACATGTAGTTTGCTACTAACAGTTGTGAAAAAATAATTAAAACACTCATCAAATTGGGGGGAAAAAAGGGACCCATTTAAGATTTTTCAATATAATTTTAAATATGAATGAAAAATAAAAATTTATGAATCAAAAGATGTTGTGATTTAGTGGTTATAGTTTTTATTTTACTTTATTTTAGTTTGGTAACAATTTATTATTGTGAATTTAAAAATTATTATGAATTTAATATTTTCGTGGGTTATCGGTGAATAGTCCACAATGTTAATTTTTTTACTGATTCAGTTCACACTCTATAATAATTTTTCTAGAAGTCGAAAGTTACAATATTTCATAAAAATCATTATATTTTTCCATGTAAAAATTTATAATGACTTTTATAATGTGTAGTGATTTTAGACTTTTTACAAAATAATTAGACTTTTTAAAAAATTATTGTACTAAATGAATAGTGAATTGCAAAATTTGGTCAAGAACACAATAAATAAATCAATTTATATTATAAATTAAGGCCCCGTTTGATAACGCAATTAAGCATTAAAATTGAATGCCTAAAATCTTATCAAATTAAGTGTTTTTGATAATAAAATTAAACAATCACTTAAAACATAAGATCACTTAAAAATTGTTCAGAATTTTAAGTAATGTGTGATTCACTTAATTTTTAACACTAATTACTTAATACGATAGAATATATAATTATCACAACTAGCATTTTACACAAATACTATAAAATCTCACCAAAAAAAGTTATATGCAAAAAACTTTAGATGGAGAATATACTAAATTGAGAAAAAATAGAGAAAAAAAATTGTAGACAGAAAATATTTTAGAAAAACAAATTGTAAAAATTATTTTAAGAACAAAAATGCATACAAAGATTTTTTTATTTTTTTTTCAAGTTAAAAGTATTAAAAAATTAAATTCTTAATATATTCAACACTTAACTTTCAACACTTAAAATTTAAGCGGTTATCAAACATGGCTTAAAACTATTTTTTAAAATATCAAAACTAAACTGAATTATGAAAATTATTACACCCTAATTTCCAAACCGGTCAAATTAAATTATATTTTTATCCACATTTATTTTCAATTAACTATTTTTTTAATACTTATGAAATAAAAAATTGATACATCAATGCAGGGGAAATTTCTAGTAAATAAATAAAAAAAAAACAAGTTTGAAGAGAGAGTGGAGAAACAAGTGTTTCAAAATCCATCAATATCTACTGCACTCTTCTCTTTATTCTGTATATGGGTCTTGGTCTACTATATTAAATTCTAATTCACTAGCAAAATCCTAATCACTGACTGTATATGAACTATTTATATATCTCTATAACATTGTACATTAACATATATTAATACAATTGATGTGTGTAAAACTCTCGCCCCAAACTAATCTAGGTATAAAATCCTAAACGGGTCGGATTCATTATATGGGCTCCGAATTGGAGTTAGGTAAACCTGCTTGATAAGTGGGCTGAGGAAGTATAAGCCTATGATTCAAACACTGATTTAGTGATCTATATGAATATATGGACAGCCACATGATAAGGCCTATATTTGGTTATGAATAAAGCCTAAGGTGTCAAAAGCCAAAGAGAAAACCAATCATCTCAAAGTTTCGGTCTTTACCTGTGTACGTTAGAATAAATCTGAATTGACTGTAATAGCCCGTGATTAATAGGGACCGTTACAGATATTCATTCGGAGCAACGTAAAGAGATTCCGTCTGAAATGCCATCCGTTGCAGTAAATATGGATGCAAAGATAGACGCTCTTAACGTGAAAATGGCCGAGATGGTAGAAACTATCAAGTATATGGCTGACGTAATCATTGATAACAGGTCGTAGTTTAATATGGTACTCATGGAGTCCAGGAGGATGTAGAAACTCTACGATATGCTGATCCTCAATTTTATGAAGAACGGCCTACCCATGGAGAGGCCATCCATCAACCAGAACGAGGGACCAGTATTCAAACTGAGATTGTTGATTCACATCAACAGATCAGGGGTCAAGTGGAGAGAGTTCGACCTATGGATGAGTTGGATACGTTACTGAAGGGTACTGAGATGCCCTTCTCCCCGGAAAGACTGGCTATTCCACTTTCTAAAAGGTTCGATCTAACAAAGTTTGAAAAGTATGATGGGAGAACTGATCCAGTGGACCATATCTGACAGTTTAAACATGTCATGAATTTGTATAATTCCAGCGATTCCACAATTTGTAGAGCTTTTGCGACCACTCTGAAGGGATCAGCTCTTGAATGGCTGCATTCTTTTCCTGGGAACTCTATAATGTCGTTTAATGAGTTCGGAAAGACGTTCATCAACCCTCTTATAACCTGTCAAAGGTTAATGAAAGGGCCGAATTTCTTGTTAGCTCTGTGTCAGGAAAAAGGAGAAATTTTGCGTCAGTGTATGAGCCGGTTTAACGAGGAACTAACTTGCATTGAAGGTTGTGATACAAATCTTGTTATCAATTCTTTTACATCAGCGTTGTGTCCTGGCCGATTTCAAGATTCCTTAACCAAAAAGTGCTCTAGGAGTATGACGGAGTTGATGGAGAAATCCAAGCCTTACATGAAGCTAGAAGATGTAAAACTGGCTAGAGAAAGCAGGGGTTATTTCGAGATCATCTCAGGCAAAATGAGAAAGACATTAGCAAGGCAAAAATTGGCACGTCTAATAGGCGTAAAGATCGAACAAGGAATTCAAATTTCAGGCCAGAAGTTTGCCAAGAACCAGGCCTTCTTAGATTGCGCATGCCGATCTCACGGATCTTGCAAGAGATTCACATGTTTGATATAATTCAATGGTTTCCCAAGCAGACCACTAAGTCAAATCGGAAGAATCGCTTTAAATATTGCGATTTCCATAAGGATCATGGTGACAATACAGATGATTGCTGGGAGCTTCAGAAGGAGATCAGACGACTTGCGGACTTGGGACAGTTGCGGGATTATATGCAAGATCGTCCCAGGGACAAGAAGAGGCCATTAAATGATAAACGAGGTGAGGAATGTCAAGAAAGAGAGCGGAAGGGAGAGCATCCTAAAGGAAATCAAGAGGTAATCTTTATGATAAATTCAGTCGGACCAAGTACTGGGGAGTCCAATCGTGCATGAAAAAGAAAGGTGCGTGAAGCGACGTTGGAACGTTATTATAGGGAGTCATTGGCGATAACAAAGCCAGGCCCTATTATTACCTTTTCTGAGGATGATTGTAGAGGGATTGTTCACCCTCATGAAGATGTCTTAGTCATATCTTTGTGTATCTCAAGTTTCCAGGTCCGACGTATCTTGATTGATAATGGTAGCTTAGCAAACATTATATTTGTTAGTACTTTGAAACAGATGGGAGTGCCGAGCTTAGACGTGAGCTCAACAGAGACTGTTATGGTATGATTTAATGGCGAGCTTACTTCTCTTTGTGGCAAAATTATTTTGTCAGTCATCTCAAATAAGGAGGAGCAAGGTTACACAAAAGCCACGGAGTTCATGGTGATAGACTCCATATCGCCATACAATGCCATTCTGGGCCGTCCATGGTTGCATGCGATGAGAGCTGTAGCGTCAACGTATTACCAATGTGTGAAGTATGCCAGATGAGATTCAGTGGTAGTTATAAGAGGAGATCAAGCCTCTTCAAGGCAGTGTTTTGCCATAACTATGAAGGGCAAAAGCTCTCCTTTAGAGCAATTAAAGAAAGTTTATGAAGCAGGTCCATCTGTGGACTTGGCAGGAGAGATTAATGATTTCAGAGAACACGCTAGTGTGATTCAACTTGCTGAGCAAATTAAACAGATAACTTTCAATGATGGAACTCAGAAGCTTATGATTGGCGAATCATTAAGCCAGACTGAGGAAGCGGAGATCAGGAAACTGCTTCAAATGAACTTGGATATTTTTGCTTCGTCGCCGACTGATATGAAATGAATAAGTATTGATGTTGCTGTTCATCATTTGGACATCTACAGATCGTATCCTCCAGTTTGGCAAAAAAAAAAAGGACGTACAGTCTTGAGAAAGAACAAGTAATTGAAGCTGAAGTGAAAAAAAATGTTTGCTATTGGCCACATAAGGGAAGTAACATACCCCCATATGGTTGGCTAATCCAGTTCTTGTCAAAAAGAAGAATGGAAAATGGAACATGTGTTTGGATTTTATTGATCTGAATCAAGTATGCCCTAAAGATTGTTATCCGATGCCAAGGATCGATCAGATGGTAGATGCTGCTGCCGGGCACCAACGCCTGTACATGATGGATGCTTACTCAGGCTACAATCAAATCCGCATGGATCAACAAGATGAGGAAGGAATATCATTTATCATACCAAAATGTACTTATTGTTATAGAGTAATGCCTTTCGGTTTGAGAAATGCGGGTACTACTTATTAGCGATTGGTGAATCGTATTTTTCAAAATCAAATTGGGACCACCATGGAGGTTTATATAGATGATATGCTGATTAAAAGTTCTAAGCAAACAGATCACCTCTTCCATTTAGTTGAAACTTTTTCTGTTCTAAGAAGGTACGATATGAAGTTGAATCATGAAAAATGCACTTTTGGGGTCACTTTTGGCAAGTTTCGTGGTTTCGTAGTTAATCAGCTCGGCATTACAGTAGATTCAGGACAAATAGAAGTTGTTAAGAATCTAAAATCCCCTTCTTCTATATGAGAAGTTCGAGTGTTGACTAGAAGATTGATAGCTTTAAATAGATTCATCTCCAAATTTACTGATAGGTGTGCTTCATTCTTCAAAATTTTGAGGGGAAACAAGACCTTTCAGTGGGATGATGATTGTGACCGTGTTTTTCATTCTATTAAAGATTGCTTGGGTTCAGTGGAAATATTGGCAAAGGTATTCCCAAGAGAAGAGTTGAAGTTATATTTAACAGTAACCCCTGTAGCAGTAAGTGCTGCACCGGTTCAAGAACACGCAGGAGGGCAGAGGCCGGTCTACTATGTCAGCAAATCGTTGGTTTCAGCTGAAACCCGTTATATGGAGTTGGAAAAACTAGTGTTAGCATTAGTAATTGCTGCTATGAAGCTCCAACCTTATTTTCAAGCACATGTAGTAATTGTGCTAACTTCATACCCACTCAGGGCAGTAATGCATAGACCAGAAGCATCTGGACGTCTAATGAAGTGGACTGTTGAGCTGGGTGAATTTTTCATCCAGTACAAACCCAGAACAACAATCAAAGGACAAGCTTTGACTGACTTCATTGCTGAATTTACTCTTCCCTTGAATGAAGAAATAACCTCTTGTTCTGCCGCCCAGTGGAAATTATGGGTTGATGGAGTTTCAAACATGAAAGGATGTGAAGTAGGAATAGTTATACAAACACCTGAGGGAGATTAACTTGAAAAATCCATACAGTTAGGTTTCCAAGCTTCCAACAACGAAGTGGAGTATGAAGCAGTGGTTCTCAAGCTAACTCTTGCCAAGGAGTTAGGTGCTCAGCATTTGGAAGTGAAGTCAAATTCTCAAGTGGTGATCAATCAGGTCAATGACCAGTTTCTTATAAACGGAGACAAATTACACCTCTATGCAGAAAAAGTAAAAGACCTCACTTCCCAGTTTCAAAGCTATAAATTTGAAGCTATCCCAAGAACTGAAAACTCCAAGGCTGATGCTTTGTCTATACTTGCTTCAACTTTGGGATCAGATCAGAAGTCTGAATTGATTGAGTTTTTAGACCAGCCATCGATCACTCCAACCCATCAATGTGCATGTATAGGTCATCTGGATGAAGAAATTGATTGGAGGATTTCTATAGTTCACTATTTAAAGAAAGGAGTCTTACCAGACGACAAAGACGCCGCTAGGAAAATTGTTTATAAATTGTTAAGGTATGTGTTATCTGACGATAAACTGTATAGGCAATCTTTTTCCCAACCTTTGTTGTTGTGTTTAGGACCAAAATAAGCGAGCTATGTTCTACAAGAAATACATGAAGGCGTGTGTGGTAATCATCAAGGGGGAAGGTCTTTGGTTCATAAAGTATTGAGAGTGGGATATTATTGGCCAACCATGCGCATTGATGCAGCAGAATATGTACGAAAGTACGACAAGTGCCAACGATTCTCTAATGCTATTAATGTCCTAACTCAGCAACAAACCCCAATTACTAGTCCTTGGCCATTTGCTCAGTGGGGAATGGATGTTTTGGGTCCTTTTACTCCAGCTCCTGGAAACAAAAAATACTTGTTGGTGTTGATATACTATTTTACCAAATGGGTTGAAGCAGAGGCTTTTGTAATCGTAGGAGAAAATGAAGTAAAAAATTTTCAATGGAAACAAGTCATTTGCCGTTTTGGCATACCTGTTGTTCTTATATCTGACAATGGAACTCCATTTACTGGAGGAAAAGTTGGATGGATGTACAATGAACTCAAGATACAACACCAACGTCCAGTCCAGTATATCCCCAAGCAAACGGACAAGTAGAGGTGACTAACCGTTCAATTAAAGAGGCACTCAAAAAACGCCTAGATGATGCTAAAGGCAAATGGGTAGAAGAACTTCCTGGAGTTTTATGGGCTTATCGCACTACCCCGACATCTACAACTAGAGAAACACAATTTTCTTTAACTTACGGAACTGAAGCTGTCATTCCAGTTGAGATTGGGGTGCCAACCAGAAGAGTTGCCACTGCTGATTTAAGGAATAATGAAGGCTGCATACGAGAGAAATTGGATTAACTTGGAGAAAAATGTGATAAGGCATTAATGCGTATGGTAGCTTACAAGACTAAGATGGCACACAGATTTAATCATGCAGTCCGCCTGAGAAGTTTCACCATTGGAGACTTGGTACTTCGACGGGTAATGCCTCACCGACTAGAAGCTCACCTGGGAAAGCTTGCTCCAAACTGGGAGGGCCCTTATCGCGTCATTAAAGTTAATAAGCCAGGAACTTATTGGCTTGAAGAACTTGATGGAGTTACAGTTCCCAGATCTTGGAACGTCTCCCATTTGAGGAAGTATTTTGTATGAGTTCTTTATCTTTAATCTCTGTTCTTTTTAAATAAGTTGTCTTCCAAGCGCATTTTTTAATCAACGAAATGAATGTTTGATTCCATGAGATTTGTATTTTCTGACTGAGTTCTTCATCTCAGAATTGAACTGAGCATATTAGTTCAACATTTAACTGGGCTCCTCAGCCTAGCATACAACTGAGTTTTTCAACTCAGAATTTAATTGAGCACATCAGCTCAGCATTTAACTGGGCTCCTCAGCCTAGCATACAATTGAGTTTTTCAACTCAGAATTTAACTGAGCACATCAACTCAGCATTTAACTGGGCTCCTCAGCCCAGCATACAACGTAGTTTTTCAACTTAGAATTTAACTGAGCACATCAGCTTAGCATTTAACTAGGCTCCTCAGCCTAGCATACAACTGAGTTTTTCAACTTAGAATTTAACAGAGCACATCAGCTCACATTTAACTGGGAACCTCAGCCCAATATACAACTGAGTTTTTCAACTCAGAATTTAACTGAGCACATCAGCTCAACATTAAACTGGGCTCCTTAACCCTGCAAACAATGGAGTTCATCAACTCAGAATTTAACTGAGCAAATCAGCTCAGTATTTAACTGGGCTTCTCAGCCCAGCCAACAACTGAGTTTTTCAACTCAGAATTTAATTGAGTGCATTAGCTCAACATTTAACTGGGCTTCTCATCCCAACAAACAATTGATTTTTCCAACTCAGAGTTCAACTCAGCATTCTATCAGGGTGTATTGGCTCAGCAGGCACTAAGTTTTCAAGTTCCTCATTAAGCTGAGTACTTCAGTAAAAACGTGTATTGTGCCCTAACAAGTCACTAAGTTTAACACTCAGATGGAGGGCAGATAAGATATTATTCCAAATTTATCCTTCTATTATCATATGCTTGTTCAACGATTCATAACTAAGTTATGTATCCTAATTTTGTTACGAAAGAGGGCAAATAATGTATTATTATAAAAACCCATTCATATTATAAGGAAAATGATACATGGTTTTTTTCAAAAAAGAGGAAAAGAACAGATACAAACTATTCTTACAAAAAAAAATAAAAAAAATACGTTCTTCTTCTTCTTCATCTGGGGCTGAGGGGGAGGCGCTTCAATCCGACTCTATAGAAACAAGAGAGTCAAGATCCTCCGAGTCGGGGTTGGAAAAGAAAAATTTATGATCTTCATATTGGTTGAGTTTTCGGATTAGTTCATGAATTTTTTCCCTCTTCTTCTCATTCTTCTTTAGGAGTGTATCCCTCTTCGCTTTCATGGAATTAGCGTAAAGCTTCTGGTAGTTGAAGTTAGCGACCAGATCCTTCTTGTTTTTTTCAATATCTTTCAATTCATCTTTCGCTTTGAGATAGTGAGAGACGACTTGGAAATGGACCGATTCCATAGCAGCGAAGATGGCAGAAGCTTCTTCCATAGCGCGAAGGCGTGGATACTCATCTTTGGTATTTATGGTTGTTTGCATCAAAGAACGAAAGCGCTCCCCTAGTTTGATCTCGTTGTTTCTCTCAACTTGGATTTTTGAATAGGCAGAAGGGCTGTTAATCCATATGGTAGAGCCCATGACTGTCAAAGGAAAGGTTTCTTGAAGATATGAAGAACCCGTGGTGCCTTTAAATATTCAAACAATAGGAATGAGAGAAGATAGTTGAATCGTCGAAAAAAGCACACATTAAATAAGGAAGTGACGTGCGTTGGTAAAAATGTACTGTAATCATCACAAAATTTTTTGAAAATTAAAATGGCGGTGACTGTTCAGTTACAGGTCATGATGATCAAAGATATGGTCATTAATAAAGTTAATTACAGACTAATAGAAGATAAATATGAAAATATATGAAATTAAAATTAAAAAAAAAAAAAGATGCAGATCGGCAATAATCAGTTGTTTTGACCAAAGTTTGGCTGAGTTATTAGTTGGAGTAATTAGGAGCAACATTCCATGCTGAGATTTCTGTTGGCACCTCGGCTGCTGAACTGGATAGATCTTGATGTTCTTCGGTTACTTCCTCTGTTTCGTCATCAAGATCCAGGATGGAGAGATCGACCTTAGGAAGCTCATTTGACACCAGCCTTTGGTAGAAAGCAAAGTCGACCTTCTAAAGCCTCTTTGATTCTTTCTTGAAAGAAGACCAGAGGTTATCAATGTCTTTTTTGGCCTTCTCTTGTGCAGCGGACAACTCAACAAACATTTGCTCTTTTTTAGAATGAAGCCTTTGAAGAGCAGCCTCTTTCTCTTGGAACTGATCATGATTTCTCTGGAGGGAAGCATCTTTTTCTTTGATCACGGCATCCTTCTGGTCAATTATCAGACATGCTGAGGCAAGTTCCTCTGAAAGGTTGCGGGATTTTTCTCTTAGAGAAGTACATTCTTCTCTAATTGCAGTGATTGACGTCCTAAGCTCGTTATTCTCAAAATAAAAAAGTGCGTTACTCTTTTGGAGAGCCTCCATTTGTTCGTTGGCAGATTGTAATTCAACCCTGAATTGTTCTTGAGAGGATCTGGATAAGGCAATATCGGTGGCAAGCCTTAACTTCTCATTTTCCAGATCTTGTACCTTGGCCTCAACTTTGCTGAGCTTAGTCATTTGATGCATCAGTTGGGCATCCAGCTCGTTCTCGTCCTCAGCACAATTGACCAGAGCGGGGGATATATGCATACACTGATATGATAAGTATGTTATTAGATTAGGTCAAACAGTTAGATTACTCAGTAAGGATGGACTAAAATAATGCAAATACTTGGAGATAGGCACAGATAACCATTCAGAAGATTTCGGGTTTGTTCTTGTCTTCAGTCATTTTCTTGCATTTGTCCCAGGATTGATCATAAAAGAATTTAATGGCGTCGTCGAAAATAGCATGACCACTTGGAACAGAAGGACCAACTTCATCAATAAGCTGGCACATTTGTTGTTTAGTCATTCCTCGGTAGGTTTTTTAGCTGGAAGTAGGGACTGGGGAAGATTGATGACTAGCTGCAGGAGGATCAACAACTGGAGGGTCGGCAACAACAGGTTCTGTGGCAGGGATATCAGCTTATCTAGAAAGAGAAGCTGACCTAAAAGCAGAAGATAGTTCACATTATTCTTGTTCAGTAGTGTGAACCAAGGATGGAACTACGACAGGAATAACGCCTTTTCGGCGAAGAATGAGAGGTTGGCAGTCATCATCCGATACTGCTGTTTCAGGGTCATCATGAGAAATGACTTGATGGATGGTTGGGCTACCAGCAACATTGCAAGGAGGCTGGGATGCTGATTGATCATTCTTTTTTGGCGAGTCTCTTTGCCGGTCTCTTCTTTTTCCAAGTATTGATCTGAAGTTCAACTAATTCTTGGAGACGAGATGGATCCATTGTGGGTCGAACGAATGGCCAATATGTTAATTCTTTGTAAAGGCGGTCTTTGGGGATTAGAAGCTTATTAAATTCCTCTTTAAGTCTTGGAGTGAGACCGAGTTTCCGACAAGCACTATCGCCTACATTTGACAAATCAATAAATATGATCAAAATCATTTCAGCAAAATTTCAAATAAGAAATAGACTGTTGGGTATATCATTACTTGGGGAGCTGAAGCGTTTTGGCACCATTGAGGACTGTCCCCTTTCTTCATAAGAGAATTCCCAATCTCTAGAAAAGAAGAGGAACCATGGCTGCCAGTCTCTGACCTACGCTGGAAGGTCTATAAGAAACGAAAATTCCTTGGGGATAGAAAGGTAATGTTTATCGATTTTGTCAAGGTATTTAAGTTGGCTTATACATCTAATTATATCAACGGAAAGGGTAACGTTATTTCGCCTAACAAGAACTATGGATCCCATGATTTGGTGAAAATTGTTTGGAGTTAGCTGAGTTGGAGTAATTTTCATTTGGTGAAAAAGATTGTGGAGGAGTGGGGAAAAAAGAAGAGTGAGTCCATACTCGAACATCCAGAGATAAAGACAAACCTCATTTTCTCTGGAATCTTGAGGACGTTCATCCTTAGATGGAACCCTAATCGACACTGATAAAGGAATGCTATATTGTTCCCTAAATGCTGAAAATCATTCTATTGGAAACGTACTTGTTTCTAGATCAATATCAGGGTTAGAATGCGAAGGAGTTAGGGTAGTCGCCATCTATTCCATTGCAGGATTTAACGAAGAGCCCGCTTCGATGGAGTTAATTGATTGATTTGATGACATTTTGTAAAATAATGAATATCAACTCAAAATGCAAAGAAAAATATTGAGAATCGAAGGGTTGCAAGGAAAACTTACTCACAGAAGAAGTGATCTTTTGTTTCTCTTCATCTGAATCGTCGCGAAAGTCAGGAGGGTAAATGATATGTGTAAAACTCCCGCCCCAAACTGACCTAGGTATAAAATCCTAAACGGGTTGAATTCATTATATGGGCTCTGAATTGGAGTCAGGTAAACCCGCCTGATAAGTGAGTTGGGGCAGTATAAACCCATGATTCAAACACTGATTTAGTGATCTATATGAATATATGGGCAGCCACATGATAAGGCCTATATTTGGGTATGAATAAAGCCCAAGGTGTCAAAATTCAAAGAGAAAACCAGTCATCTCAGAGTTTCGGTCTTTACTTATATACGTTAGAATAAGTTTGAATTGACTGTAACAGCCCGTGATTAATGGAGACCGTTATAGATATTTTCCCATCAATACGGGGATAATAACTATTATACGTAATGGCAGAGAAATTCGAGCAACTGAATGATATTTCCATTCAAGAGATAACAATCAAATCACCCTATAAAAAGGGAAGAAGGTAACTGGTAAGGGGGACTCTGATTTAAGTGTGCAATTTATTCTCACTATATTCATATTAACTTATTTTTACGCTGGAGGTTCTTTGACTAACACCACATCAGTGTTCCCCATTAGAATTCACGATTTTACAAGCCAGGAAGGAAGATGAAAGATTTTATGATACGTGTGGAGATTGACACGTGACTAAGAATTTTTTACTACATCAACAATCGTTTTGCTATTATCTCTCAATTATTCTAACAATAACCATTCCATAATTTACAAGTAGAAAGAGAGAACAAGGATTCTTCAAAACCTACTTCCCACATCCCTTTATCCAGTATACATGATCGATACATCTTCATAAAAAGAGTGGGAGAGAGAGCAAAAAATAGGGAGGGCGATTGGGGCATAGAGAGAGAGCACAAAAAAGAAGGGGGTGAACAGGTGCAAAGAAGGAGAAAGAGGGTCTATCAACCTACTCTTCTCAACCCTTTATCCAACATATATCAACAATGCTTCTTCATAAAAAAGATGAGTAAGAGAGAGAGAAAGAAGAGAGAGATGAAGCAAAAATGAGAGTGCGACTGGGGGCAAGGTAGAGAGAGAGGAGAAAGAAAAAAAGAAGGAGGCAACCAAGGCAGAGAGAGCGCAAAAAGGGCGTGCAACTCAGGGCAAGATGGAGAGAGAGGGGGATGACCATGGGTGAGAGAGAGATAAAGCAAAAAAGAGGGGGTGTGATCATGGGCAACGTGGAGAGAGAGAGAGAGATAAAGCATAAAATAGGGGGCGGTCGGGGCAAGGTGGAGAGAGAGAGAGACTTGTTGTTGACTTCGGAGAAAATCCTTCATGCTGGCGAGGATCTCTGCCTTGAAAACAATATGCAGCCTCTTCGAATCCTCCCCCAACAAACCTCGATATTCTGGCGCAAAATCTCTAGCAGCTGTGAAAACATTCTAAACAATATCAATAATTAATCACACCATAAACCTTTAATCTCATATTAATTTAATTAATTAATTAAAATTTAAGAAAAAACAAAATGGTATACGAAGATTTGTAAATTTTTTTACCTTAGAAGGAAATTCATCGTAACAATATGCCGATGTCATCTCAACTCTATTAAGATCCGATTCCCACAACCTAATCTGTACCCTAAAAAAAAACCCTCTTTCTTTAGTATTCTTTGTTTTACATATAATTAGGTTGCATTTGGTTAGCCTTTTTTTTTTTTAAAAAAAATTTTCCCAGTAAACTTAGAAAAAAAGGAACAAAAGAAATGGTTTCTGTTGATGTCGAATTTTGGTCGACACCAACGGTATAGTCTGGTCAGCTCTGGAAGGTATTGGATAACTCTAGAGTGGAGACTTGAGGTTCGTGTAGCTTTTGATCTGCAAAGAGGCCTCTGGCCGAGAAGGGAAAGACCGGCTCTGGGAAGGGTCCGACGATCCTTTGAGTCGAGAAGGGAGGACCAAAAGGCTTTACGATCCTTGAGAAAAAGGACAACACTAGGAATGAAGCAGTTTCAGGTAGAGTGAGCGCCTGAAAACCTGCACAAAAGACTTGCCGAATTTTTCCCGGCGTGAGAATCAGCATACGGGGGGGAAGAGTTTATAATGTAATTTGCCGAGAAGGAAGGAGAAAGAACAATGAGTAAAATTCATCTGCTTTTGAGTAATTGTATGCTCTCATTTTTATAGGTAATGTGGAGATTAATTTAGGAGTTAAGTAAGGGTTTAATGTCTCCTCAATAATCATATCATGGTGGCAACTTAGCTTGTAGCCAATGGAGTCATGCCAAGAGACCTTTGTTTTGGCCACATTATGAGATATTTTGGCTAGGGAAGATAGCCATAATAATGACTATGGATATTTTAGGACATCGTGGGATATTTTGGGGGATTGTAGGATATTTTGGGAGATTGTGGGATATTTTGGGGTGTTTAAGAGGTGGAAAATCGAGCTAACTTGTGGACAAATGGAGAAGAATAGTACCTTGTTGCAGTCGGGATGAAGAGATGAGTTACTACCCTTCCTGGGTGGACGGAGATAGGAAGGGACGCGTTACTTCGACGGAGAACACCAGGATGGGGAGTGGTCGCCCATCCCGGCGATAATTGGCGGAACATCCCTGATTGCGTTGAGTCCTTTGGGGGCGACTGGTATAGTTGAGGAGGCTTTCCTTCTCAGTATATTTCCCATACTTAGCCTTTGTGGCGTTTTGAGCTTTGGATTTTGCAGGGAGTGGAGCACATGTGGCGGTCTTTGATTAGTTGTTTTGGATTGACCATTTTTATACTCATCAATAGCCCTTCAGTCCTTAGTGTTGAGAAGAAATTCGAAAGACTGGGGACTTTATTGTGAGCCCTTTCATGGAGTCTTGACGTTTCGATAAGAGTTTTTTGAGGTGTTAAAGACCCCCATTTTTTTTTTTAACCTTCAGAGATTGTTGTATAATAGAAGGGTCATTTTTTCCAGGAAGAAGATAGTCAATCCGAGAGCGAAAAAGACGGCCCAAGAACAATAATAAGTAGCCCGTCCTAGATTGGCATGAAAGGCTGTGAATGGTCATGCAGGTGTCCCATCGTGTTGATGTCTCTCCTTTGGCATTTCTTCGGTGGCGCCTTTTCAGTGGCACATTTTTAGTGAGAATAGGCGTGCCTAAATAGGCTGCCTACTCATCCTCTGGGGAGAAGACACGTGGCTTGCAGGTTTCTGAACGCCATGCTTTTCCCAGGAGCCTTTATGGCATTGTCAGGTACGACAGTTGGGATGGAGGGAGTGTCTTCCTATATAAAGGGGGTATCCTAAACCCCTTTCCATACTCTTACGATTTTGCCTTGGCAAAAAACTGATCTTTGCAGTAGGTAACTCTTTTTTTTCTCAAAATATTTTCTTCTTCCTCTTCTACTGAGTTGATGTTGGGGTCTGCTACTTCTAGGTAGGCCCTAAATATTTCTCATCTCCATCAGATATACCCTCATTTGTCCTTGCCTCCTTGCCCAGAAGAACAGGCAGGTTCTTCAAGCAACATAGAGCCCTCTGGCCATCATGACGTCGGTAACAATGCTAGGTCTAGCAGTGGCCCCACTTTTGAGGTAGCTCGAAGCCCAAGCGACGAGGTTGAGGTGTGGGAGGAGGCAGTTTCGGGGAGTAGCCCTATTTGGAAGATTGAGACAACAATACGGATAAGAAAATCTTGAATGCCCGGAGCACATATACCATCCCTGAGGGGGTGGAGGCTTATCTCTCCCGCCTGGAGGATAGGGCTTGCTCCCTTCCCGAGGGATTCATCACGATGTACATAGAGCACTTACGTGGAGGTTTACGGTTCCCGATTCATCCGTGGATTCGGTCCCTGTATGCGAAGTACAAGTTGTGTCCATCACAACTTACTCCAAACTGTATTAGGGCCTTTGTGGCTTCTTTCATCATTTTTAGAGCTGAGGGGCTGGAACCGTCCCTGGATCTGTTCAAGTCTTTTTTTTTCCTAAAGTCCATGCCTTTCAGGAAGGGGTGGTGCTACGTGGCTTTGCGGAGGTAATTTCTTTTAGGGTTAGAGGAATCAATAAAGAATTGGAATCTCCAATACTTCTTCTTGGGAGGTATAGGCTAGGAGTTTGGTTTAGATAAAAAGAGAGTCAACCCCATTCCCAAGAAATGGGGTGTTGTAGGTGAGAATGTTTCCCCTCATGAGTGATTCGTCGTCTGTGCAGTAATTTTTACTATTTTAATCGTTTTTCATTTTATTCTGTTTTTGTCTCTTGGAATAATTTTGAAGAAGGCCAGTGGAAAGAGAGTGAGACCAAGCACCCTGATCAAATATCAATGAAAAATCATCAGGGAGACAGAGTACAAAAATGTGAACAAACTGCTGGAGTCAACGCTATATTGCCGCTACTTCTACTATGTACCAAGCCTTCGTGTGCTAGAGATCGAGAAGGACACCGAGAACGGCAAGGCTTCCCCTTCTCGGAAGTTATTAACTTTTGAATTTTTATCACTTTTCTAATTTCCCGCCCATCCAATTTTTCCTACTCTCCTGGCAGACATGGATAAAATTGCATTGGCGAGGTTGTTGAAGGAGAGGGTCGCACTGGCCAAGGCCGAGGCCAAGAAGGAGAAGGGTCATTCTCCTCCAACAGAGGCCCTCAGGAGGAACTGCTGAGGAGGGGTAAGAGACGGGTAAGAGCTCCGCTGGAGAGGACCTCGCCGGGGTAAAACTTCTATCAAGAATAATCACGAGGAGAGAACAACAGCGACGTGAGGCTGAGGCTATCACCGGGAATTAAACTGTATCGCGACCAGATCAGACCCCCACGACTTCTTCCAGGAAAAGCGTTGTTGGGGCAGGGCAAGACAAATAGAAAAGGAAGACCAGTTGCCCAGGGGGGAAGGAGCGAAAAAGGCAAGGGCGGAGAAAGCTACCGGACCCCCCCCAGCCAAGCAAAGTCTCCACTCCCGGACCATTCTCAATTCCCAAGACGAGCATCCTGATCGAGCAAGAAGCCATGGAGCACCTAGAGATGCTATCGACCTACATCAACCACATTATTCCGCCTAGGAACAAAGAGCGAATTGGCGCCGAAACGGATGCTCAGGTCCTTGCAAAGCTGGAGAGAGACACTTTGTTGGTAAGCCCAATGCCTGAAAATTTATTTACTGCAACTTATTTCCAAACAATGACATGATCGACCCCTCCCCGCTTTCTGCTGTGCAGGTGTTATCCAGGGTTTCATCCGTGGCCGGACACCTCAATATTGCTCACGAGAGGGGGCAAAAGTTGGATGAAGAACGTAGATAATTCTTTGAGCAGCACAGGGAACATGTAGAGCAGGCAAAGAGGTGGCATGAGCAGAGGAATATAATGACTTGGTAGGGGCGCGAAAAGTGCGTCGCTACTTACTCTCACAAGTATACGAGGTCTAAATTTTAGTATAGTATGATCGTTAAAATCGGGTTATCGTATCCACAGGGATTGTTGTCGTTAGTATCGAATACCATGTTTGTCGTGACCTAATTTTATCTAGGCGAAAAATAAATGTAATTAATTAATTAAACTAATACTAATATATCCTAAATTAGCTACACTATTATGCTAATATGTTTTAGGGTAAAGAATTGTATAGGGATTAACGTGTTTACAAATTCGTGTTCGATCTCGATTTACTCATGTTTACGTTGTTCGACCTATTTGACAACCTCGGTACGTAAATTCTGCCGCCACCTCTTCCGAGTGTAAGACGGGGGAATACATGACTTCGAGTCAACGAGAAGTCCTCCTCAACGTCTTAATGACCCTAGGTCACATGAGTCTCGCCCAGCGTCATTGATTGTACACAATCCAACTCCCTCCCGGGTTATTGGATCGTCACGTTGTATTTACCCTATCGACAATCTCAGTTCTAAAACTCCCTCGCCACCTTTCCCGAGTGTAAGACGAGGGATATAACGTAATTTTGAGTCAACGAAGAGGTCTTCCTCAACGTCTTAACGACCCTAGGTAGCATGTGTCTTGCCCTACGTCATCGATTGTCCACGATTCAAACCCCGACCGGTTTATAGAATCGTGGCGTTTGTTTACCCTATTCCGAATCCGGAGTTTGTCAAAACCCCGTATTCTCCATTTATCAATCTAAGCATAATAAACAAACAATACGATAAATACAATCAAACTGCGAAGCACAATCACAAACGCAACATCGAAATCATCCAAACAACGCATTTATAAATATATTGTTAATCCCTACTACAATCCATATTTAACTCGGGGCCATAGCCGCATATACAATGAAATAACGAGCTAAATATGCTCACATGCTCCTAAGATAAATAAATAAGAAAAAACGATCGAAAAACTTAACCTCGTCCAAAGATAAACCACTAAGAACGCTCAACGATTGATTCGCCGTCTTCTCCACTTCGGGATGCGAGCTCCACCACTGAAATCCCTAACCCCAGGCTTAACTATAGCCTAAAGGTCTAAAAAATGCAAGAGAGGGAAGAGAGGTTTCGGCCAAGGGGGAGGAGATGGGGTATTTATAGCCAAAATATCTCAAAAATATCTAAAAATATCTCAAGACTGTGCACAAATCTACCTAGGCGGAGTTAGGTCGGTTCGGTCTAATCGCCTAAGCGGTGAAATAGGCGGTAGACTGGAGGACATTCTGTTGGATTTCTGCCTAGGCGAAGAAAACTTCGCCTAAGCGAGCAGCTATCAGTAGCCCTTCTTCGTCCTCTGTTGGATTTCCGCCTAGGTGATAGAAATTTCGCCTAGGCGGTCGTTCGTCAGTAACATTTTGCTCTTCTCTGCATCTTCACCTCTTAGGTAGTGGTCTGGACACCTAAGCGGTGGGCCTGTTTTATCTTTTAGCCTCCGAGCTTGTTTATCCACCGTAACTTCGAACCGCTTTGGTTCGATCTCATCGTTTTAGCTCCAGTTTCCTATCTTTTTGACCCACACACCTGAGTTATACAAAAAGTATAAAAACTAATTAAAACATAACAAAAATAACTATAAACATATTCGAAAACTAACAAATTCGGATTGGAAATAGATAGATTTTTCACACCTATCAATGGCCAACGAGAAAAGTGCCAAAGAGGAGGCCAAGAAGGCGATCGAGGAGAAAACAACGCTTGAATCTCATTGACGTAGGCTTGAGGCTGACCTCGCCGCCGTGAGGAAAAAAATGAAGGAGATGAGAAAGGTGCACAATGCCGCTATCATCAGGGCTAGAGAGAGTACCATAAGTGAATGGAAGGATTCTCCGGACTGTACTCGAGTAAAAATGCTCATGGCTACTGAGATGGTAGAAAGTGAACACAGGTACACCATTTGATACTTACGCCGGCAACACCCCAAGTTCTCAGTAGATGATATTGGAATGGACTATTCTGATGCTGAGGATGCCGGCCCCGAGATGAGGGATGTCGCGGTAGAAGAAGAAGGTGAAAAGACAGTGGAGACGACAACTGATGCCGAGATGGAGGAAGCTGGAGCTGATCAAGGAGGTGCTGAAGCCAAACGAGGGTAGTAAACACTGGCGTGGACGACATGGGCACTGTTACATGGAGATTTATGGCTGGGCATGATGAACCCCCCCATTGGTGAAGGTGAGACTGACCATTCCCTTATTAATCAAGAACAAACCTCAGTCCCCCAACCTTGATTCGAAAAGACTTGAAGTTAGCGTTAGCTTTTTTTTTTGCTTTTTTTTTTTGTACTGTTTGGCATCCCAACCCCCTTTGCCCGGATGAAGGCCTTTTCGTAATGGGCACTGGGACCCCTCTTAGGAATGTAATGAACATTATGTAAATGTGCAAATATTTTTCTGTTTCTTCTTGGTAAATTTTCTTTACTGCTTTTGGATTTGCACATGTATATCTTTATACCTTCTGTTCTTGTTTGCCCTTTGAGAATCAATCACTTGGGAGCTGAAACAGTCCTTCCTCCCAGTGATGGAGTTTCATTTCCATTCTTATCTCGAAAACACCAAGATGGGGAAAAACTTGAACTTGGGAGACTGTCAGAACATAGGATTAGGTTCTAACTTGGGGAATTGCTTAAACTTGTCTCGGAGAAAGACTCGAGCCCCTACTTGGTCATTTTGCTAACTTGAGACCTTTCTTGAATTTTTCACCATGATGTCTCTTCCTGGTTATTTTTTAGGGTTTATCCATTAGCTTTAATACTTGTCTCATGCCCTTTGCCTTCCATTTTAGCCAACTGGATATTATGCTCTGGGCGGACAATCCATAACACTTGCACAGTTTTTACAATTACGATTTTTTGCTTGAAAAGATTCAACTCTCTTTTCCATTCATTTATGCGCATCTACTCGAATAAGTGATTAAGAAGGAGAAGGAGCTCAAGAAGTCAAACCCCTGGCTAGGAATTGACTCCCCTCGAAGAGATCCTGTTTCCCCTTCTCGGGGAACATTGTTTCATGATGTTCCACCATATCCATAGCCTCTCTGCCCCCAGCCTAGCATCCGAGCAGAGTTCGGGTGGTAGGTTAAACGTCTAGGGGTGGTACCGGTGTAGAATTTTCCCTCGCGATCCCCAGGAGGTGACCCCACATCGGGCCTCTCTGGCCGGTCATAGGTGGATTCTCCTTAGTGGGGCTCATTCTTGAACCTTTTTAGGCTATCCCAAATTGTCTTGCCAAGGGTATCTTCCATTTTTATCGCCTGAGATTAACTCGGCTGTCAAGGGTGAGATGCTTACCTGTAGCTCCTCAGGCCCGATCGGTGCAATTGTTGTCGGAGTTTAATAGCTATCAATCCCAGGATGATACTACCGATATGTAGAGAGGGTATGGTTACACCCCTGACACAATACTTCAGAATGAGGTTATTTTATGGAGATTACCCCTGACACTAAGCGTCGGGATATCGTTTTCTTTTAGCGAGAAGCTGGGGACGGCACGTCCTCATCTGAGATGGGACGGGGGGCTACTCATCCCAACATATACGTAGCTTGGAGATTTGTGTGGAAGGCGACATGTCCCAATCCTAGATGGGATGGGGGCTGCACTCTACCACCACTGACAAAATTTGGAGAGTGGAATAATGGTTGAACAAAAAATTTCTTCCATTCACAACTAAATTCTTTACATTCTTCAGAAAGTTAAGAAAAACTTTTACAAGTCCATCGGAGCTTTCCTTCTGGGGAAGTAGCATTTTAGGTGTCCCGCATTCCAAGAGTGCCTTAGGAAGACACCTGTTTCAGTTTCTAACTCATAAGTTCTAGGACGGCCAATACGAGTAATACGGTATGGCCCTTCCCAAAATGGAGCAAGTTTGTCTGCGATTGTATCCTTATTAGCCAGGGTTACCATTCGAAGAACAAGGTCCCCAACATCGAATGATCTAGGACAGACCTTTTTGTTGTAGTAGCTGGCCGCCACTTGCTAATAAGTTGCCTATTGAACACGGGCACGCTCATTTCTGTCTTTAAGGAGGTTAAGGTTAAAGGCCAAATAGGCATTTTTGCTCTCTTGGCTAAAGATCATGGCTGTCCGGGAAGACGGTATTCTGATCTCGGCGGGAAACATTGCTTTTGACCCAAAAGTCATTGCGAAAGGGGTTTCCTCCGTGGGGGTCCTCACTGTAGTGTGGTATGCCCAGAGAACGGGGTGTACATCTTTAACATATCTTCCCTTTGATTTGTCAAGCTTGGTCTTGAGTCCGTGGAGAATGGTACGATTGGTTACTTCCACTTGTCCGTTGGCCTGGAGATGCCTCGGGGATGCAAAGTGGGTCTGAATCCCCAGCCCGGTACAAAATTTGGCGAAGAGATCATTGTCGAACTGTTTCCCGTTGTTGGAGACGATGGCCCTGGGTATGCTAAAACAACACACAATACTTTTCCATATGAAATCCCAGATCATTTCCTTGGTGATTCGAACAAGCGGCTTGGCTTCTACCCATTTCTTGAAATATTCAATTGTGACAATGAGGAACTTTCTCTGCTCGGTTCTTTGGGAAAATGTACCAAGAAGGTTAATGTCTTATTGGGCAAAGGGCAAAGGGCCAAGGGCTCATTATGGGGACGAGGACGGTTGGAGGTAGCCTAGGGTAAGAGGCAAATCTTTGATATTTATCGTATTTTTTAACGAACTACCGGGAGTCCTTGTGCATGTCCGGCCATAAGTGCCCACGTCGAATGAGCTTGTGAACCATGGACCACCACCTTAAGTGGTCGCCATACATTCCTTCGTGCATTTCTTTCATCATGTAACTAGATTCTTCTAGCCTTGGGCAATAAGAATATAGGCCCGAGAAGGACCTTTGGTACAGTACCCCATTAATGATGGTGTACCTAGAGGCCCTATACAGCATTTTTCAAGCTTCCGCTCGGTCAAAAGAGAGTGTTCCATTTAAGAGGTATTCCCTTATCGAATCCATCTAAGTTGGTACGTCGAAGAGAGCACATATGGTGGACACTTGGTTAGAAATTGTTGTGCTTGGCAGCTCTAGATATTCTACGGGAACTCTCATCTTCAATGTGAATTCCAAGACAGAAGCCAAGTTGGCCAACGCGTCGGCGTGTCGATTCTCTTATTAGGGGATTTGGCGTACTTGGATTTTTTTGAAGTTTTCCATCAGCGCCTTCGTCCTTCCGAGGTAGGGGGTCATACTTGGATCCTTGGCCGCGTATTTATTGTTAACTTGATTTACAATGAGTTTCGAGTCGCAAAAAATATGCAGGTTCTTGGCGTTAAATTACCTTGCTAGTCGGAGTTCGACGAGAAGAGATTCATATTCGACTTCATTGTTGGTAGCCCTAAATCCCAGTTGGAGTGCATATTCAATTTCTTCTCGATTAAGGGCTACTAGGACCATTCTGGCCCCACATCCCTCCACGTTGGAGGAACCAGCCATAAATAACTGCCATTTATCTGCGCTGAGGTCGTCATTTGCTCTAGGATAGGAAGATGCCTCTTCCTGGACTGGCGCCTCTGCCCGGTCAAAATGGACTTTTGATCGGGTAGGGTCATGGTCTTCCAAGATGGGCTCTTCCAGGAAAGTAATCTCGGGGATAAAATTGGCCAGGACTTGTCCTTTAATGGCTGTCTTGGGCCAGTATTTGTACAGCGTAGCGTTTATTATGCGCTCGCGTATTGACTACTCATAAATGCATGAGGTTTAGTTTTAATATAGTGGATCTTTAAGATCGGATATTGTTCCCACATGGATGGGTTGAATAATTGAATACCGCAATTTGCATAGTCTCCTATTATCCAAACGTTTCAAGAAATGTTTAAATTAAACTAATTAAAACTAAATTAAACTACAATTAGTGGGTTAATCCTAACTATGTTGATTACTTAGGGATTGATTTCGTTCAGTTAATACATGTTTGATTTCATTTAGTTAACAATAACGGAGTTTAGGTATCCGACAATCTCGATTCATAAACTCACTCGCCACCTCTCCCGAGTGTAAGACGAGTGAATAGTTGACTTTGCGTCAACAAAGAGATCTCTCTCAACATCTTAACGATGCTAGATTACATGAGTCTCACCCCAATGTCATCAATTGCACACTTACTAACGCCCTCCCGGGTCGTTCGTTCTTAACGATGTGTTTACCCTAGTCCAAATTCAGGGTTACCTCTTCTGAGTGTCAAACCTAGTATTCTCAAATCCAACCCTAATACCTTAACAAGCATATTAAAGTTGTCATAAAATGATAAACACAATCAGAATTAAAAACAAACAAATGTTAAAGAAACATATATTTCATCAAACTAATATTTACACAACTACATCTATCCCTAGCTAATATTTATCTAATTTAACATGATCTTGGCCATTGAAACATTAAATCAAGAGGGATTCATCATCATTTACAATAAAATATTAAGTTACAAAGAGAGAAATAAAGAGAGAAAGAACAAATCTTAAAGTGGAGTGGTTTCCACTTTCGCCGAAGATCGATCCGTTAATGTTTTCTTTTCTACGGATGATGATTCTCCTCTTTCAACTCTTCAAGATTGGCCAAGGATCAAGCTCCTAAGGTTAGGGACGTCCAAGCATCCAAGATGCTTCAATGGAAATGAGGGAATGAGCATTTATAGGTGCAAGGATTTAAAATATCTAAAAATATTTATTTTGCTGTGCAGAGGTCACCGCTTAAGCGGTGGGTATGTCGGTTAACATTCTGATCACTCACCGCCTAGGCGGTGGGACTGCTCTCAACTTTATGCCCTTTCACCGCCAAGGTCGTGGGACTTTGCTTATTTTCAGCATTTTTTGCATTTTCACCGCTACGACAGTGGCTCTTGTGTTCTTGAAACTTTATTTCTTCAATGTTTCTTCACTGTTTTCCTACTGTTTTCGCTTGTTTGTCGCTTGTTTGCATCCCTACACCTGAATTACATAAAAACTACAAAAACGCAATTAAATATAACTAATTCACTCAAAAACTATCAAATTCAACTTAGAAGTAGATATGTATTTTCTACCTATCAGTATTCGATATGGAACTAGCCAAGCTCGAGGCTGTACTTCATGAGCTGGCCAAAGATATCGGGTGAGTGAATAATTTGCTGCAAGGGTTGATCGGTGAGCACAATAATCACGTGGGCTTGAAAATATTGTCTTAATTTTTGAGATGCAATGAGAATGGCCTAGACTAATTTCTCAAATCGTTGGTGCCTCGTCTCGGCATCGGTTAACACCCGACTTGCATAGTACATAGGCATTTGAGCCCGTTTCTCTTCTCGGACCAATGTCACGCTAACTGCAGTACTCGAAACAGCAATATACATGAACAATTCTTCTCTGGCCTTAGGGGTACTCAGCAGCGGCGCAGATGAGAGGTATTTTTTCGCTCCTGGAAGACAACCTCACATTTTTCCATCCACTCAAAGGTCTAGTTGCCTCGCAGAACCTTAAAAAAAAAAAAGATATTTTTCAGAAGATTTGGAAATGAAACGGTTTAGGGTGGCTAGCCTTCCTGTAAGCATTTAGATTTCTTTCTTCGTCTGTAGAAAGGTCATTCCGAGAATGACATTGATTTGATTTGGATCGGTATTAATGCCTCTGTGGGATACCATGTAGCCCAAAAAAAATTTTGCTGAAACCCCGAAGATACACTTGGTGAGGTTCAAGTTCATGCGGTGAGTTCGTAACTTGTTGAAGCAGTTTTGGAGATGGCCAATGTGGTCACGTGCCTCGATGCTTTTTATGAGCATATCATCGATGTAAACTTTCATTGTCAAACCAATCTCTTCCTTGAACATCTTGTTGACGCGCCTTTGATAGGTAACCCCGGCATTTCAAAAATCGAAGGGCATTACTTTATAATAGTAGGTGCCTCTGTTCGTAATGAATGAAGTCTTTCCCTTGTCAGGAGAGAACATGAGAATTTGATTGTATCCGACGTATGCATCGAGGAAGCTCAAGAGTTCGTGCCCTACCATGACATCTATGACCAAGTTTATTATCGGCAAACGGAAGAAATCTTTGCGGCGTGCTTTATTAAGGTCTTTAAAGTCCACGCATAGGCACCATTTATTTCCAGCTTTGGGGGTGAGGAGGACGTTGGAGAGCTAGTCGGAAAACTCCACTTCTTCCACTACGACAGATTTCACTAACTTATCAATTTCTTGCTCGATAAGTTTTTGTTGTTCAGGGTGAAATTTCTTTCTTTTTTGCCTCACATGTAGGTGGTGAGGATCGACATGTAGATGGTGCATGGAGACGCTTGGGTTGATCCCTGGAAGCTCGTTGTGGTACCAAGCGAATACATCATAATTCATTCTAAAGAGGTCGATTAGTTCTTCTCTCTGTGTCGGACTGAGTTTAGCACCAATTCGAACAGTTCTCCCTTCAATAGTAGGGTGAATTGGCACTTCGATTAGGTCCTCAGGAGGACGTGGTCTGGGGTTCTCATAGCAGGGATCATCAATGGGCACGGTTCCAGGATCAGACAGGGTCATAAGTTCAACTGTGTTGTTCCCAGCCCCGGCTGTTAATTGTTATTTATTCATTTCAAGTGCCCTCTTAGCACAAGACCTAGCTGATTCTTGATCTCTTCTGATTCTTGATCTCTTCTTACTTTCCCCACCTCTTTTTCCGTAGGAAATTTCATGAATTGATGGTAGGGGATGATAAGGCTTTTAACGTTGCTAAGGTGGGTCGCCCAACTATTGCATTGTAAGGAGATTGTCGATCCACGATGAGGAATTTTACCTAAACTGTGGCTGAGGTGGAGGCCGCACCAACAATGAAGGAAAGGGAGACCCAACCCACAGAATTCACCACTTCCCCACCAAAACCGACAAGGAACGAAGTAGTGGGCTTCACAGAACTCGTACTCACGTTCATCTTGTTGAAGGCATATTTGAAAATGATATCCGTAGAGCTCTCTCGATCAATCAGAATTCGCCCAACTTTATAGTGGTTGATGAGGGCGGAGATCACCAAGGCATCATCATGGGGGTATGAACCCCTCAGAGATCAGCTTTGCTGAAGAAGATGACATTGCACGAGGCAACATCAATTGTGCTAACCTCGTACATGTCCTCGTTGGCTTTCCTCTACACCTTGCCCTCGTGCCTCTTCCGGGAGGTAGTCTCCCCTCCGAGGCTGAGACCACCATTTATCAAATTAATCACATTAATTTCACCATCAATATGCATTTTATCATCGAATTATTCAGTTTCTTTTCTTGGTGGGGGTCGGCCATGATTTTTCCTCTTTGACTTATTCCCGCGCTCATCGTGCACGACTACTCTCTCTTGCTCCAGAGCTTGCATTTTCTTTGAGGATATAACGACCAAGGTGCCCTCTTTTTATGAGGGCCTCGATCTCTTCTCAGAGTTGAAAACATTCATCCGTTGAGTGCCCACGGTCGCGATGGAACTCACAATACTTGAAAACGACTTTTCCTATGGGTTGCCCCTTGGGGGGAGAAACCGGTGGGAAGATACCTCTTCCCGAATTCTCGATAAAAATTGTTGATATGGACACGGTGAGAGGAGTCATCCTTGGACGATTTCCTGGGAGCGGAGGATGTCTCCGATCCCTGGGAAGGGGTCCTAAAACCTTGTGTCCTGTTTGGTCCCTCGTCTGGTCGGCTTTTCTATTTCTGATTTCCTTCACGTTTCCATTTTACAGCATCCAAAGGTCCGCTTCATAAAATCTCATACCCCGGCAAGGGCAGCAGCCAGATTTAGCGCAGGGTAGGAGCATAAATCATACGACAACCTCCGATGCCTCAGTCCATCGATGAAGGCATTCAGAGCCATAGCGTCCAGGATATGACCACAGCTCGAACTTTCCTGGTAGAACCGTGCAACGAAATCACCCAATGTCTCGACAACTTCTTACTAGAGAGTGAGAATATGAGTTGTCATTTTAGGTTTTCTTTGGGAACAGTCGAATTGGGCTAAAAAGAGCTACTCCAGTTGAGAAAATGTGGAGATCGATGCTGGGGGTAACTTCCAGAATTAGGTGCTGGCCATCCTGGTGAGAGTGAGAGGAAACAATTTGCATCTCACCGCCATGGATGCCGTATGCATGTCCATGAACGCAATGAACACATAGAGGTGATTGCTGGGGTTGGCATCCACAAATAGGATTTTATCCCTGAAGAGAGCCCACCAGCCCCCCCAGGGCCTCGCATCTGTACCAATACTACTTCCATCTCAGTGACACGCCTATCCAGTACCACTTCTTCCCTGGGCAGCTTTTACCATATAACTTGCAACCACTCTCGATCTTTGTCTCTCGAAGGAAGGAGAGTGAGAGTCAACCTCCCGAGCATGGCGAGCTCCACGGTCTACACGAGTAACATTACTATAGGTTCTCTCCATCATGTGGTCATGGTGATCATGATGATCCTCTGTCTGGCGTGCCCGTAAAGGTAGAAACGAAAATGGCTAGTAAAGCCGAGATCCGCTCTCTGTTTGGCCTATCGCGTGGACGAGACTGTTCCCTTGGCACGTGTCCTTCGGAATGGATGACACGGTCTGATTCTTGGTGAAGATCCTCACCCCCTGCATGTCGACGTTCCTCTCCTCCCGTATTTCGAAGAATCGGTCCCTACTAATCTAAGACCGATGATAGGCGAGAGAGGATGGTGTCGAGATAGGTTTGAAACTGAAATAATTGACGCTCAAAGTTGTCAAGTAGTGCTGCATCTACAACTCCAGGCGATAGTCCAACATGGGGTGCTGCAGGCGGAATCAATGGGCTTGCTTGGTTGATGGGGAATGCACGTTCTTTCCCTTCCGAAATGGGGACAACAGTCCTCGCATCCGGCTTAGGATTTTTTGCTATTTCACTAGTCGGGTTGCTATCCATCGTGCTATGCGGGTCTCTTGGCTGCAAAGACTGACCAAACTTTGCATGCATCTAACTTCTTGCCAAAATAGAAGTAGATGGTTGAAGGAAGGCTTTTCGTCACGCTTCCCACAGACGACGCCAAACTGTTGATGTAGGATTTTGATCGACACTAGCGATATGGTCCGGCCAATTCTGGAAGGTATTTGAGAACTCTGGAGTGGAGACTTGTGGTTTGTGTAGCTTCTAATCTGCAAAGAGGCCTCTGGACGGGAAGGGAAAGACCAGCACCGAGAAGGGTTCAACGATCCTTTGAGCCGAGAAAGGAGAACCAAAAGGCTTTACAATCCTTGAGAAAAGGGACAACACTAGGAATGGAGCAGTTCCAGGTAAAGTGAACACTTGGAAACCTGCACAAAGGACTTGCCGGGTTTTTCCCAGCGTATCCCTTCCGGCGTGAGAATCAATGTACGAGGGGGAAAAGTTTATAATGTAATTTGCTAAGAAAGAAATAGAAAGAACAGTGAGTAAAATTCATCTACCTTTGAGCAAATGTATGCTATCCTTTTTATAGGCAATGTGGAGATTAATTTAGGAGCTAAGTAAGGGTTTAATGTCTCCTCATGATCACATCATGGTGGGAACTTGGCTTGTAGCCAATGGAGTCATGCTAAGAGGCCTTTGTTTTAGCCACATTATGAGATATTTTGGCTAGGGAAGAAGGCCACAATAATGACTATGAATATTTTGGGACATCGTGGGATATTTTGGAGGATTGTGGGATATTTTGGGGTGCCTAAGAGGTGGAAAATCGAGCTAGCTTGTGGATAAACGGAGAATAACAGTATCCTGCTGTAGCCGGGATGAGGAGATGAGTTACTACACTTCCCGAGTGGATGGAGATAGGAAGGGGGGTGTTGCTTCAACGGAGAACACCAGGATGGGGAGTGGTTGCCCATCCCGTCAACAGCTGGCGAATCATCCCTGATAGCGTTGAGTTCTTTGGGGCGATTGGTATAGTTGAAGAGGCTTCCTTTCTCGGTATATTTCCCATACTTAGCCTTTCCTGCGTTTTGAGCTTTGGAATTTGCAGGGAGTGGAGCACATGTGACGATCTTTGATTAGTTGCGTTAGATTGACCATTTTTATACTCATCAGTTTCTATTCGGTTCTTAAACTTCTATAACAAAATTTTTAGAACGATGACCCCATTTGGTTACTGTTTCATTTCCTTGATTATTGTTCCCGCTACCAAAATTTTGGGATTAGTGTACAGAAACGTGTTTGGTAAACATGTTTCTGTTCCCAAATTTTTTAAAGTGATTTGGGACTATTTCCTGAATTTCTTAAGAATCTAAGAAACAAGAAAAAATATTGATTCATATTTATTCCCACAAAACTATTTTCACTACCATCCCGCCGGCCACCACCACCCGTTGGCCACTATACATTTAAAGAAAAAAAAAAAACAAATGTTGCAACCAAATGTATTTTTTGTTTCTGTTCTTATAAATTGAAAGAAACAATTTCAGGTCAATGGTTGTTACCAAACATATTTCTATTTTCGGAATACTCTAGAACGGAACTAGAATTCTCATCCCAGTTTATTTGAAGTAAGTAAAAACAGAAAAAGATAAATACTAACCAAACGCCACTTTAATTTTCAATCTTTTCTTGGAATAGAAACACTAACCAAGAAGTAATAAGGTCTATATTTATTGAGAATTGAGGTAAAAAAATGAAAACATGATTAGCGACGTTTTCTGGTACAGATGGTATTTTCTCTGCAACTCGAGGATGTGCGTTTTGCTGAAGAAACGAGATTATCTGTATGTTCCAAAAATTAAAATTAAAATAAAAAAATAAAAATCAGATGTGAAAGGAAATAAGCATGTATTACCAAGAAAAAAGAAACGATATGATCTCATTATTAAGGAGAAAATTTGAGCCATTCCATGAAATTACATATCTTTGTTTAATCCATAGTTTAGGAGGTCTAAATTGGGGTTCGCAATGTTTGATTAACATTTATGCATTTTTATTTCTACTCCCAATAAAATGTGATGAGAATTTTGTTTCCGTTCTAGAGTAATCTGAGAACAAAATCGCGTTTGGTAACAAAAATTATTCTTAAAATGTTTCATAATTTCTTAGAACAAAAACAAGAAATGCGGTTGGTTGCAACTATGCTTGGATCGTATTATATATAGAAAGAGCGAGGAAATTAGAGAAGAATATGAAGAAAAAACATGTCGGCGCAGTGGCAGCGGCTGATGTGGTGATGGTTCTCAACATTTATCCTTATGAAATAAATTGAGAATAATTTTGTGGGAGTAAATAAGAATCAAGATTTCTTTTGTTTCTTAATTTTTTAAAGAATTCTGAAATTACTCCCAAAATTTTAAAAATATTTGGGAATAGAAACGTTTTTACAAAAATGTTTTTGTACATTAATCCCAAAATTCTGGAAGCAAGAACAAAAATCAATAAGCGAAAACACTAAACAAACGGGCCTTAGTGTTTCTGTTCCCAGAAAACTTGGTGTGGGAAAATCCTATTTTGTTCCTAGAAATTTGTTCTGAAAATCTTGTTATCACGTTAGCCTTACACACTAAAGGTCTCAAGTTCGATCTTGGGCAACATCAATTTGTTATTTCTTGTTTACTTTTATTGTTCTCTAATTCAAATTCATATGTACACATTTTCCTTTCCAGTAACTTCATACCAATAAACATCAAAATTGATCTTTCCGAATCAACACAAATCCAGCCAAGACGAAAATGGCATAGCAACAAAACCTTACCAAGAAAAGAAAACCTCAATGCTTCATTGTAAGTCTTCGAATTCTACATTTTTGAATAAATCATCAATTGCTTATCCAAATTCAATTTTGTTTATCTCTACAAGTCTTCATGGTTGGGCTGGTCCTAATCTTTGAGTAAAGATGATTTTAACTTCTTTACCAGTTTGAATTCTACATTTTTGAGTAAGTCCTAAATTGTTTATCCAAAATTAAATTCAATTTATTTCTACAAGTCTTAATGGTTGAGATGGCGCTAACCATCGAGTCTCATGCTAATCAAACCATGTTTGGCCATTTTGGACACCCAACCAGAATTTAATTTCACTAAGTGTTCGAATTCTACCCTTTTTAACAAATCCTAAACCACGTATCGAAATTAAATTCTATTTTCTCCAACAAGTATTAATGGTTGTGGTGGCGCTAACCCTCGAGATTCGCGTCAATCAGACCTCGTTTTGTCATGTTGGACATGGTTTTAAATGCTTAAAGTGGTTGAATTCCATATTGTTTAATGAATCCTAAGCCGCTTATTTCGTTTTCTTCCTACAAGTTTTAATGGTGAGGTAGTGTTAACCTTCGAATTTCGTGCCAATCAAACCTCATTTATCTATTTTGAACACCAAACCATATTTTAACTTCGTTCTTATTCTACATTTTGGATAAATCTTAAATTGCTTATTGAAATTCAATTATGTTTCTTCCTAAAAGACTTAATTTGCCGAGGTGGCGCTAACCCTTGAGTTTCGCATCAATCGAACTCCATTTGTCCATTTTGGACATCCAACCCAATTTTAAGTTCTTTAAGTGTTTAAATTCTACATTTTTAAACCACTAAGCCTCGAGTTTCGCGGCAATTGGACCCTATATGGCCATCTTGGACACTCAACCCGATTTTAACTTCTTCAAGTGTTTGAATTCTACTTTATCGAATAAATCCTAAACGTATTGCCCAAATTTAATTCACTTTTTTCCTACTAGTTTTAATAGTCGGGGTGACACTAATACTCGAGTTTCAGGCCAAATGGACCCCGTTTTGGCCATTTTGGTCCCCCAACTCGATTTTAACTTCTTTTAAGTGTTGGAATTCTATTGGTTTTAATAAATCCTAAATTGCTTACCCAAATTGAATTATGTTTCTTCCTACTAGTCTTAATGGTCAGTGTAGCACTAATTCTCAAGTTTCACGCCAATTGGACTTTGTTTTGTCATTTCGAGCACCCAATTCATTTTTAATTATTTAAGTGTTCGAATTCTATTTTTTGCATAAATTATATGCACCATATAAATACATAATGATTTAGCAGAAATGTAAAGTTATTAGCCAACTAGATTTGTCGGCGGTTGTGAGACAAGACCCAGACGCAGAGTTCGGTTGTGGCGTTGATGTTGCCTCATTCAGAACCTATCACATACAAATGATTAGGTACCAAATATTAAGACCTCCATAACATAATAATTAAATTGGTCATACTTGAACAATTGGTTGCACTACAACATCCGGCGGTTTCATCAATCCAGGGTTCACTGTTTGCAACCTCTTGAATACTGAATACACCATACATACTGATATCCACCGTCTCCCCAACTATGTTGGCCATCTTTGGTGGTGCCGATATAGGTGCCACTATATATGTCGGAGCCGAGGCACATGACCATCCTATATCAGTATTACTGCCAAATACCTCACTCTGTGACAATTTACTCTCGATGTGCCATGACCAACCAGATTTTGCGACGCCCATATAGTCATTCCACACACTTTACGTCTGAACTTTTAATGATGCCTGT
Source organism: Eucommia ulmoides (assembly GCA_016647705.1). Classification (NCBI taxonomy): domain Eukaryota; kingdom Viridiplantae; phylum Streptophyta; class Magnoliopsida; order Garryales; family Eucommiaceae; genus Eucommia; species Eucommia ulmoides. The sequence continues at coordinate 358,218 of JAENRU010000486.1, read as the reverse complement.
AAAGTCACTTGATATTTAATTGTTTATTTCTTAAAAATTATACTTCAATATGATAGCTTACAATCATATTATGTGAAGAAGCATCAAATGGTGCACCGTTACGCCCAACTTGAGTCTTATGATACATATTTATTTGATCGGCATGCTCACTAGCTCTCTCCAACTATTAATAAAAGAAAGCATAATTTTTTAGTAAAATTTATACTTTGTTAAGTCCATACAAACATTAATTCATTGTACTATATAAACTGATTTCTTATGGTCACAAATGATGCTCGTCTAGTCAGGTGCAATTGTAACTGCTGTTGACGTGACTTCTTATTGCGCTCCGTGTGGACCTACAAAAATAATTTGAAATTCTTGGATAAAATTCTAATCACACCACACACACACACACATATATATGTAAAGAACAATAAAGATTTCATATAGTATAATTTTGCAAGCATTACAATAATCTCCTCACCGGAAGTATCAAATTCCAGGATGAGCCTTTCTTCGGCATTACCTAGTAGCATTAACAAACAAACCAATTAAAATGATTACGATTAAAAAAAATGTCAAATAAATATATTAAATTAATACCAAGATTTTACCACCAGTGGGCGAGGCTAAGACATCCGCCTGGGCCTGGGACTGAGCCAGCGCATTGGCCTCTGCGTTGACATTAGTTTGGGCTATGGATTGGGCCTGCCCATCGGACTATGTCTGCTCTTGCGGGCTTTGGCCTTGGCCGACGCCTGAAACCATAACTTGTCCATAATGTTCCTCCTCATACTCACCATGTTGAATATGTAAACACATATATGACAGAGTTTAGGGATAAAGATGTTTTTGGTTCCTAACAAATAGTTCGGGTGATCAAATAACTTATAACTTTTAACTTTTGCAACTCGACACATTTGTCATTAATATTTCAAAATAGTGTCAAATTGGCCCTTGAGGTAAATTCTGTTAAGTCAAGCTAACGATCAACGCTTCATTAAGAGTATTTTAGTCTTTTTATTCAATGGAATTAATTTGAAAAATTATTTAATTGGGGTCATTTAATTTTCTATCTAAAACTTAAGGGTTTAATGTAATTCATCTTCTTCCTCCCCATTCCATCTTCGGCGAGACCAACCCCCACCCTTGCTCCATCTCCGGCGACCCTTGCTCCATCTCCTCCATGGAAACTAATGCTACTCCCACCCACCAAGGAAAAACACCACCAAAACGAATAGCAATATCGCCGCAAAACACCACCAAAACGAACAAGACCGTCGAACACCACCATCGAGGAAAAACACTACTACCGCTAAAAAACACCACCGAAAAACACCACCAAAACGAACAACACCACCGCCGAAAACCACCACCAAAACGAACACCACCACCGAGGAAATCGATTTCGTTTTCGCAATCGAACCTGTTCTCCTCCACCACCGAACAAACCAACACCGCCGCCTCCGCCAAAGAATTACCATCTCCAACAAAACACATTATTTTGAGCTAAAAAAAACAAACAAACAAACCAAAGCCTAAATTTCCCCAAAAAAATCATTAATTAGAACAATATCCACTGATGTGGGAGAATTTCGTCACATATACCATGTGGAAGATATCGCTCCAAGTATAGAAAAATGGCCGAGTTGGGAGCTGGGTTCCCTCCAAACCGAGCTGAAGACCATCGTATCGAGCTGGTGGAGTCCGTGCCGAGCTGACGAGCTCAAATACTCCCAGCTTGGATTCTTCACCGCTGAGGACCTCTTCAGGCCATGGGAAAGCTATGGCCCATAGGCCTCTACAGATGGGCCCATAAGCCCAAACTAACTTATTAGAGCACTAATCCGTCTGCTCATTGGCTGCCTGACGAGTTAGGCTGGTTAACCCGAGCTTATCTCCCTGATCTCGCGGAGCTAATCCAGTCCAACGCCTATAAATACACCGTGGTATTCAATGCCCAACGTACGTCTTATCTACTGACACTAGAGCACTTTTAGCCCTTCTCCCCCGGAAACTTACTCTCACGCCGGAAGGACTTCACCGGGCACAACCCCGGTGGGTCTTTGTGCAGGTGCTTGGAGTGAAAAAGTGGAGCTCAGCTCGGAGGTCGTCATCACCCCAAAATTCACTCAGTTAATTACACCATCAGCAGTCCTATGCCCCTGATATCCTTCCAGACCATCCTGTTGACCCGTCACCACTTTTTGGCATCAACAATTTGGCGTCGTCTGTGGGAACGCACTGAAAGCCTTCCCTGATCGTTAGCTCCCCACGAGGCTAAGACTTGATGATCACAAGGTCTGGAAGAGAAATCCGCCAAACAAATCACACTCCCGTTGTGAACATCAATCCGTCACCTTAGTCCTTCAACGACATGTCAAATGTCAAGTATGAAGATTTGTCCGAGCTGACGTACTCTCAGCTCGGATGTCACCAAAATGGGGAAGCCTTTGTTCCTTCCTCCTCAACGTTTTCCAAGTGCGAAGATTTGTCAGAGTTGACGAGGTGATTTACTCTCAGCTCGGGCTTCATCAAAATGGGGAAGAATTTGTTCATTTTTCCTCAACATTGTCCAAGTACGAAGATTTGTCTGAGCTGACGAGCTGACGTACTCTCAACTCGGACATCACCAAAATAGGGAAGCATCTGATCCTTCCTTTATCAAAATTGTCCAAGTATGAAGATTTATCCAAGATGACGAGTTGACGTACTCTCAGCTCGGACATTATCTAAAAGGCGGAGACTTGCAGCCCTCCGTCCCACCATGGACAGAGACATGCAGTCCTCTAGCCGCTTCTCCAAACAACGGTGGAACCGAGCAGCCCTCCGTCCCACCACGGACGTAGACGGGCAGTCCTCCAACCGCTTCCCCACACGAAGGCGAAGACGTGCAGTCCTCCGTCCTACTGCGGACGTAGATGGGCAGCCCTCTAGTCGCTCCGTTAAACACCAGGTGCTGTGAAGAGCTCATTGCCTTAAACCCACGACACGAATTCAACTTTGTTAACTCGTGTCCTGGGCTGGGGGGCAAGATGGCCCCGGACCTGAGTGGAAACAAGTAAAGACGAAGAAAAATGAAGATTTGAAATCTTTTCGAATTTTAGCAAGGAAGGAAAAACTGTCAAGTATAAAGATTTAACCGAGCTAAGTATTCTTAGCTCGGACACAATCAAAAAGGAGGAAGACTCAAACTTCCCACCCTTCAGAAAGTTCAAGGCATGAAAAATGTCCGAGCTAACAAGTCTACGTACTCTCAAGCTGGAAGGGTTATCAAACTTAGGGGGTGCAAAGTGCAAAAACCCATAAATGGTTTGAATCCATTTTTTGTGCAGAACGTGAGTTTGAGGTTGAGACTGTTCTCTCTCCATGAATGCTCATGTCCATGCATGTGCTGACTTGAATGGTTAATTATTTTTTGTCCCTTTTGTGGAGAGAACATGGAAACGTGGGGGAAGAGAGAGAATCCATGCAGTCACGTTTATTAGAGACGATGGTATGCTCTCTCTCTCTCCTCTCTCTAAAGACACACCATCTACAAACCACCATTGAAGAAGTAGCTTCCCATTGAATAATCACTGTCCAAACCGAGCGCCCGAGGCCGAGCTAAGGTAAAGGCCAAAAACCGCGAGTCTTCCTCCGCTAAAATATCGGTCCTCATGTCCGAGCCGAGGTGAAGACCGCCAAACCGAGCTCACAAGGCCGAGCTGAGGTGAAGGCCAAAAACTGCGAGTCTTCCGTCACCAAAAATATCGGCCCTCATGTCCGAGCCGAGGTGATGACCGCCGAACTAAGCTCACGAGGCCGAGCCGAGGTGAAGGCCAATAACAGCGAGTCTTCCACTACCAAAAATATTGGCCCTCATGTCCGAGCTGAGGTGAAAAATTCTAAGGCATGGAAAATGGCCGAGCTCACGAGCCTACGTACTTTCAGCTCGAACTTATGAAAAATACGGGACTCTCATGTCCGAGCCGAGGTGAAGACCGCCGAACTGAGCTCACCAGTCCGAGCCGAGGTGAAGGCCAAAAATTGCAAGTCTTCCTTCGCCAAAAATATCGGCCCTCATGTCCGAGCCGAGGTGAAGACCGCTGAACCGAGCTCACGAAGCCGCGCCGAGGTGAAGGCCAAAAATCGCGAGTCTTCCTCTGCCAAAAATATCGACCCTCATGTCCGAGCCGAGGTGAAGACCGCCGAACCGAGCTCACGAGTCCGACCCGAGGTGAAAAATTCTAAGGCATGGAAAGTGGCCGAGCTCAAGAGCCTACGTACTCTCAGCTCGAACTTTGGAAAAATATGGGACTCTCATATCCGAGCCGAGGTGAGAACCGCCGAACTGAGCTCGCGAATCCGAGCCGAGGTGAAGACCACCGAACCAAGCTCACGAGTCTGAGCCGAGGTGAAGACCGCCTCTACCAAAAAATCTCTAAGTGCCAAAAAAGTACAGAACTGATGACCTCAACTTGAATTTTGCACATTTTGGGTCTCTTAACGCCATTTTGGGCCCTCTCCACCTTTCGATCATCCCGAGAGGCTAAAAACGGGCTACTACTCTCTATTTTGAGAGGGTCATTACATGAATCAAATTTTCGACCGTTGGAAAATGCATTTTTGATCGGCAATTTCAGTTTTTAGCCGCCGAACTCGATTTTTAGATGGTGAAATCACCAAATGGAACCGCCAACCGAAATCAACATCAACGAGACGGCCTCGGCATACTCCAATATACCGAGCCGCGAATATTTGTGGCTAACGGGGCCATTAATCAACAACCACAACAGCGACGTCCAACAAAACGAACAACAAACAAACACCAAGTCTATACGGAATTACTTCATGGAAATCCCGAGCCCGTTGCGTTCCGCTCTCGCCCTCGGGACTTGGGGGGCAACTGATGTGGGGGGATTTCGTCACATATATCATGTGGAAGATATCGCTCCAAGTATAGAAAAATGGCCGAGTTGGGAGTCGGGTTCCCTCCAAACCGAGCTGAAGACCATCGTATCGAGCTGGTGGAGTCCGTGCCGAGCTGACGAGCTCAAATACTCCCAGCTTGGATTTTTCGCCGCTGAGGACCTCTTCAGGCCATGGGGAAGCTATGGCACATGAGCCTCTACAGATGGGCCCATAAGCCCAAACTAACTGATTAGAGCACTAATCCGTCTGCTCATTGGCTGCCTGACGAGTTAGGCTGGTTAACCCGAGCTTATCTCCCTGATCTCGCGAAGCTAATCGAGTCCAACGCCTATAAATACACCGTGGTATTCAATGCCCAAGGTACGTCTTATCTACTAACACTAGAGCACTTTTAGCCCTTCTCCCCCGGATACTTACTCTCACGCCGGAAGGACTTTACCGGGCACAACCCCGGTGGGTCTTTGTGCAGGTGCTTGGAGTGAAAAAGTGGATCTCAGCTCGGAGGTCGTCATCACCCTAAAATTCACTCAGTTAATTACACCATCAACGGTCCTATGCCCCTGATATCCTTCCAGACCATCCTGTTGACCCGTCACCACTTTTTGGCATCAACACCCACAAAAAAGACCAGGAGGCTAAATTGTTATTACTAAAGCCATTAATTCAAAGCTCTGAGCTAAATTGTTATTATTGTCGGATTGATAAGGGGATTTGGAGATGGTTATGAGGAGCTCAGGAGGAACAGGAACAGAGGCCATCATGTACTTGTAGATCATTGTCTGTCTCTGCAATTTTTGCCATTGATTCACCGTGAATCTGACTTCTCATGTCTCTTCCATTTAGAGAGTGAAACAAACCTAACAATTTAGAGAGAGAAAGAGAGAGAACAATACAGTAGAGAGAGAGTGGGATGAACCTGACGATTTGAAAGGAGGTGGAAGAGGAGAAGACAATGAATATTTCTTCCCCGAATCACCACCAAACCCCACTAATCTTCCGTTTCTATGATTTTCCTTCCCCATCTCCAAGCTAAGAACACAAAACCCACCAAGAAATTGAAAGAAGAAACGAAAATGGCATCTGCTTTATTTATCTACCTCTTTCTCTCTCTAGTTATATATCTGGGTGTAGTGAGAGAAAAAAGGATTTGATTTTGATTTGCGATTGGAGAAGATGGGAGGGATGGGGTTAATGAATTTGGGGGCGGAATTGAAAGGACATCGTTGAATGGTTAATGAAGCTTCGCCGCATGCTCTGGCAGTAGTTGAAGCTGAAGCTGGGCCTATGGAGGTTAGGGCTTGGGACAACCAGCCGCTGCAAGTCCTCGCTCTCTCTCTTCTTTGTTGTTCGGTGATGTGGTGGTGTGGTGGTGCAAACAAACAAATGAGAGGATTGAGGAGCCAAAAAAAACAAAGGAAAAAAAAAAAAAGTGTGGGAAAAAATGTTTTGACCCCTTAGTTTAATAACATATGCAATTAGACCCTATTAAATTAATAAGATTGAAGTGATGCATTTACTCTTGGCCAAATAGTCACGTGCTTGTCACATGACTGTTTCTATCCAATTTTCTCAAATTTTACTAACGGAATCCGACCTAAAGGCCAATTTAGCACTATTTTAAAATGTTAAAAACAAATGTGTCGAGTTACAAAAGTTATAGGCTAATTAGACACCCGAGCCATTTGTCATGGACCAAAAAGGTCTTTATCCCCAGAGTTTAATAAATAAATAACGTACCAAGTCAATGAATATGTAGTAGAACCTAAATATGAATTTTAGATACGCATATTGAAAAACAAAATACAAAATAATGGCAAAAGTGGTGTCAATTTGACTTTTGTTTCTTCCTACAAATCTTAATGGTCAGGGCTAACCCTCGAGTTTTGCATCAATCGAAGCTCATTTGGCTATTTTGGACATCCAACCTGATTTTAACTTCAGTGTTCAAATTTTAATTTTTTGCACAAATCATCCAAATTCAATTTTGTTTCTTTCTATGTCGAAGATGACACTAACTCCATGAAAGTCATCCCTAGACCACCTATCTAAGTGTAAGTAGACCTTGCCAATAGGCCACTCCTAGAATATTATAATAATAAATAGAGAAAATTGGTGAAAAGTCTATTTTTTTAAATCTAATTGGTGAAAAGTTCTTTTGTGTTATTAGGTTTTGATTTAATTCTTTAAATTATATTTCCCTTGTGTTTTAGTCTCACATTGCAGGAATTGTAGGGATATTGCAGGGATTGTAGAGAGTCTTTTAGTGAGTACATTCGATTTTTATAGTGAATTCTATTATATGGAATTAATGTTAGTTATAATTTCATAATTGTTACTTTTTACACATATTTGAGCATTTTTAGTTACATGTGTTTATATAATATTAGTTACATGTTACAATATATATATATATATATATATATATATATATATATATATAATATTTTGTGACGTTACTGAAAAAATATCAAATTTTTTAGTTACATATCAAAGACATGTAACTAAAAAGTTACATATTATTAAAACATGTAACTGAAAAATATTAAATTTTTTAGTTACATATTAGAGATATAAAAAGTTACATATTATTGGAATATGTAACTGAAAAAAAAAAAAAAAAAAAAAAAAAAAAAAAAAAAAAAAAAACTAGTTACCTGTAACTAATATAGTGATATTACACAGAAAATAGTTATATGTAACTAATGCGTGATTATTACATGAGTAAGGTTTTCGTGTTTTTAAAAGAGATGGGACTAAATCAAAAGTTTTTACCACATGTAGAACTTTTGACCAATTAGAACTTAAATATAGGAGCTCTTACCCATTATCCCTAATAAATAACTTATACATATATGTGGGTGTAAATACTTGATATATGTATGTAATATATATATATATATATATATATATATATATATATATATATATTTATTTATTACTTTTAAAATAGACATAAAATGTAATATATAAAAAATTTATCCTACATCATAAATAAGAAAACCAATATGTAATTTTTTATATTGATTTTTTTTTAAACTACTTTGTAAATTATAGTTTTTTTATATTGCTAAGTTATTGTTGTGAAATAAATTATTGTATAGTTAAGTAAATGTCGATATGTTAATTTTGGTGAATGTCTTAGGATGTCTAACATCTTTTTTGCAAGCATAAATACCTCCAAACTTTAATTTGAATTTTTGTTAATGACTATTTTAGTAGTCTATTTTATTTTGGACTATTTTAAAAAATCAAAAAAATTCAAAATGGCATAGGTGCCCAAACAATGTCAATTTAAACCCAATGCTAGGCAGCAAATTGGCTACTCCACTTTATATCATTGTCTCATTTTTTTTATTTAGTTTATTTTTTCTGCCACATTTTAAACCCTTTTTGAAAATATTTATTTATAAATATATTTATTTATTTATTTGCATAAAATGATTGGTGGTATTAAAAAATTCAGGGGTGCGTATGTATTTCTTACAACAATTCCATGTCCTGATTGTAGTTTCATTTTTCGATAATACTTCATGTATCAGTATCACAAATCCTTGTACCTACACAAGTAATAATAGAGTGAGAAAATGAAACAACGGAAAAATAGAAAATGCCAAAATTAGGAGAGCTACAAAATCAATTCTAACACGGAACTTACTTCTGTAACTTCAATTTTGAAGACACTCAAGATTGAGCTCCTCTAGTAATGGCAAATTTCCAAGTCTCTAATATGAGCAATCTTGGACCATTCAGGGCCACTTCCCTCGGTGCATCTTTCTTCCAATAAGGGACAGTTCTGAAGAAGTAGTAACTTCAATTTGGTGAGGCGCCGCATAGCTTCAATTCTTGGGAAATACTTCAATTTCTCGCAGTCGCCAATATAAAGGTATTCCAGTGATACAAGATTCCCAAACCAATCAGGTAAAGCTTCCATTCCGAATTTCCCTATAGTTAAATCTCTTAGGGCAGTCAAGTGTTGAAGATGCTCTGGGATTGAGTCCCACTAAGGTAAGGTTTCAATAGCATGAATTTACTAATATTTGTTGCATCTAACTAATATTCACTATAATATGAATTTATTCACCACGTTCTCCCTACAATTCTTGCAATACGGGAATAAAATTTAAGTAAAATCCAACTTAAGTGAATAAATTAAAACTTAGACTTAAACGGAACTTTTTTAAAATTAAGTTTATTATTTAGGATTTCCGGCGTATTATTCCTTTTCTAATTGTATAAACTTTCCATAAAAGATAAGGGTCACATAGTCTTTTTACACACAAAAAAATTATCAATAAAGTTGACCGTAATGGTAAAATAAAACCCACAATAATAAATTGACATGTTGAATCTAGAGTGGCGCTGTGGAGTATTCCGGGGAATTTGTACTTTTGTTCCCTAATGTTTTAGTTTTATTTCAATTTAGTCCCATAGAAGATGGAGTTGACATATTTGAATGGAAAAAATCATTTAGGGTGCATTTGTTTAGGTTAAAAAAAAAAAAAAAGTTGGACATAAAAATGAAGAAAAAATAAGACGGAAATTAAAAAAAAAAAAATTATTTAGTATGGAAGGAAAAAAAAAAAAGAAGAAAAATGCACAATTTTCTAAGTAAATTGTTATTCTCCAATTTTAATAGAAATTGAAGGAAAATAAGGAAATTTTTTTTAAAAAAATACTAAAATTATATTTATACCCTTAACATTAGAATCTTTAATTTACTTTTATAATTTATGAGGATAAAGTAATAAAATCAATAAGTGAATTATTTTCTTTTCTCTCATTTTTCTTTCCTATCTAAACTAGAGGTGAAAGTCAATTGAGTAGGTCAGGTGGAGGGATATTTTGTGGGCCGACCCAAAAAATATTGGTAGGGAAAAACCCACACTAACCCGAAGCTAGTTGCCCAAACAACAAATTGGGCTCGGGTGCTTTGGGCGCGGGCAAGTTTCGGATTAGATTATTATTATTATTATTATTATTTTATTTTTTTTACAGTCTATGACTTTTTTATTTTTTCATGAATGCGGACTCTGCATATGAATACTAATAAACTAAGGGTTAATACTACCTCAACTATTGACTGGAATCATGGGAATCCCCTCAACTTAAAAATTTATATGGGAGACTCCTTGAACTATTTGGTTAAAGGACAGTGAGACCCCCTGTTTATTTTTTATTCTGAAAATACCCTTTGAAAGTCAAAATTTTTATTTTTGACCAAATCTATTTTATTTTCAACTAAAATGACTATATTACCCTTATATTAAATATAATAGTTCAAAGTGAAAAATTCATAAAACATTCATGGTACATATTGTAATTAGAATTCATCTAAAACTTTTGGTCTTCATTTCCAGCCCCAAATCCACCACCTTTATCCATGTTTGCACCGAAGAATTTCCCCTAGATTTTAGGGTTCGATTTGTTCCGCCCAACTCCACTCGATTTCTCGTTCTTCAGCTGGAAACATAATGATAATCCCTTTCGAGCGTGTTGGTCTTGAAATCCCTAATGATGTCTGAATCCAGCAGCTTAATTCACACCGATCCTCCTATGATCTTTGACGAATTCAATGCCGTGAATCGAATCAGTGTTAGATTCGTGAATCGAATCGGATTGAATCGGCTCCAAGGCCATGACCCATGTGCGATCGCCAGAACCGTCATCCCCTTCGTTATGGACTCCGATGTCTACTTCATTTTCAAGAACACAACAAGATGGGTTTCTTCTACTGGGGCTTTGCTCTCACCGTCAGCGGTTTCTCCGTAGTCACCCGGATTCTTGAGCTAACCCTAGCGTGTCTGCAGAGGAGTAAATATAGAGCAAATGTTCCACCTTCTCTATCATCATCAACTCTCAACACAATGAAAATGTACTTGAGAAAACATAAATGACGGAACAAATCAAAATTGGATTTTGATTTGTGGGTATTGTTTTAGGGTTTGGATTTGTGGTTTATTTTTACTTGAAGAAGATGAAGATGGATTCACTTTTCTTTTCTCTTTATCCTTACCTTTTGGGTTTGTTCGTTGCCATCTCTTTACTTCAATTTCATGAAATTTGAGGTTGAACTTTTAGATCTAGAAGATCAAAACAATGTTCGCCGTCGATCTTTTCACTGATACCCACTGCCTGATCGCCGAAGCTTCCACTCTTTCCCTCCCTTTCTTAATCGACGATGTTCTGCCAAAGGTTCATCGGAGATGATAGAGGTTGATCAAAGATGATTATGACACTATTATTATCTTAGGTGTTTCCAAACTTTGTTATTTACTTTGAATTTATATTTTTATTTATTGTTTGGTTTAAGATTGTTTAGAGAATCGTTTTAAATTTAAAAGCCTAAAAATCTTCTTAAACAATTTATTTTATTATCTGATTACGTGCCTTAAATTGTGCTACCTACTTTATTAATTAATCAGATTTTATTTGCATTACATTATATCTATCATGTAGTAATTACTCGAGATATTAATTGAGTATATTGTATTGAGGTGGTAGAAACTCCTTGTGGGAAGAAACTCATATTTTTTTTCTTCGTATTTGTGAGTTTGAGCGGATTAGACACGTTTAGGACAGTATCTAGTCTGAGTAATTAGGTTTCAATCTTTTCCTGTGAAAAATATTAGAGTTTGATCTTTGTCCTGCAAAAAGATTAAATTATTATTTTCCCTTAAAAAGAATTAGGTTTTGATTCTCTCTGTAATAGAATTGAGTGAGTGTAAAAGTTCTTCCTAAACTTGAGAAAATGATAGTGTAAAAGTGTGAGGAAGTGTTATGTTTGATCTTTAGCCTGTTAAAATGATTATGTTTTGATTTTTCCTACAATAGAATTAGGTTAGTCTTGAGCTTGGTAAAAAGATAAGATTTTTCTTGAGCTTGGAAAAATGATAATGGTAAATGTTGATTATGAGCCTGTGAAAATGATCAAGATTGTAAAGGTTTGATATCATTGATGATGAAATAAATCAAAAGCAGACAAAACCCATTTCAAAATTCAAACAAATAGAGATGAAAAATTCGATATTTTATCAAATAGAGGAGCGAAGCCTGTCGAAGGTTAGAGAGAGGTAGGTTTCGGGATTTAGGGATTGGAGTACAGGGGGGGAATACGATCGTTCCGGAAGAAAACATGGGAGGCAATTCTTAGGCGGTGGTGGTGGTGGTGTTCGGCGATGAGAATACAACCAAATCATGACTGGGCTTAGAGACCTCTGATAAGAATCAATGACCTTTTAAGCTATCTTCTATGGTTGCGGTGGAGATGGTGTGTGGTTCGGCAATGGTGGAGATGGTGTTGTTGTTTCGTTCAGCGATGGGAAATGGGGCGGCTATGAAGATCGATTGGGGTTTTCTTCTCAGGTAAAGCTTTTCTCTCTCTCTCTCTTCTTTATTTGACTGTTTTTTGGTTCGGTGGTGGTGTTCGATGGTGGTGTTTTGGTTTGGGGTCTTCGGGGATATGGGTTTGCAGATGGTGGTGTTTGGTTCGGCAATGGTGGAGACGGTGGTAGAGGTGGTCTTTGGTTCGGCGATGGTGGAGATAGTTGTGTGGTGGTGTTGTGGTGCTCGGTGGTACAGAGAAACAAAGAAAGAGAGGACTGAGGAGCCAAAAGAAAAAAAAAAGGAAAAAAAAAGTGTGGGAAAAAAATATTTTGACCCCTTAGTTTAACAACAGATGCAAATAGACCTCATTAAATTAATAAGAGTGAAATGACGCATGTACCCTTGGCCAAATAGTTTAGTTACGTGTTTGTCACGTGACTATTTCCGTCCAAAATCCCCAAATTTCACTAACAGAATCCATCTCAGGGGCCAATTTGGACTAAGAACTTTTCAACCCACATTAGTCATGCTCCAATTAGCTGATAGGTCCACGAAAAAACTACGAGGCATCATTGTCTTCCGTTCTTAGTATATGAGAAATTTGGCCTAGGAACTCTTCAACCCATATCAGTCACGCTCTAATTATCTGATCGGTCCATGAAGAAATCATGAGACATCATTGAGGATGTTGTAATGAAAGTTGATAAATTATACTTTTCCTGTGGAATTCTTTGTTATGGCCATGGAGCTGGTGCCATATCCCAAACACCAAATCCCAGTCATTTTAGGCCGATCATTCTTAGCTACGACCAACACTCACATAGACTGTTGAACAGGGGCTATGAAAGTGTCGTTTGGGAATACGAAGGTCAAGCTAAATATATTTGACCTAACAAGTGCACCACGACTTGAGAAAGTGGGTAAGTGTTTTGTGATCGAGCAAATAGCAATTAATATGGATGACAAGCCTTAGTCATACTATACAACCTAGGGAGTCCAGAACAACTTCAAGGATAGAGAAAAAAAAGAAGCATAAGAAGAGGACAGTTAGAACTCAGTTTACTACACCACTAATGAGTACTGTGAAGTGACGTGTCTACTATGATCAATATCGATCCAATAATAAGGGGTTGCTAAGGGAGAAAAAAATTATCGCTAGCAAGAATATGTCATGTGATACTCGAGTTTGGGAATCTAAGGGGCGCAATAAAATTGAAGAAAATAAATAAGAGTAGGGGTTTAAATGTAACCCTCGCACCAGACCTGCCGGACCCGATATCAGGTCGGATAGTTATAAGCCCATTTTTTTTAATCTACCCGAACTCTACAGCTCCGATCCCTGACACACTTCGAACTGGATTTCACCCTATCCATACCCGATATACCTGAACCTGCCCGATCATTAACCCTAAAGCTATTAATTTACCAAATACCCCCAAATCTGGCATATTATTAACTACCCCCGTATATATATAGAAAATGGGGTTTTGTTCATTCATTTCTCTAGTTTCACTACTCAGATATCCTTTCATCTCATACTCTCTCTCTTTCTCTCCCCTCTCGAGTTTTCTCGTCCTCAAATCACACGTCTGACTATCTGCTCTCCTTAGATCAGACCCGTCGTTCCTCGCCATTTGCTATGCCTTCTTTATGGTAAAAAATTTCTTCCGATCTGTAAGTTTTTCTTGTTTCTTGTTATTGTTTTTAATTGTTTAATATGTTTGTTAGGCTTTTCAAATCCGTAACTTTAATTGTTTCTCTCGAATTTGCTAGGGTTTTTAAATTTGTAAGTTTAATTGTTTAATTCTCTCTCTCCGATCTGTTTAAGTTTAATTGTTGAATTGTTTCTCCGAGCTGTTTAAATTTTTTTTTTTTTTTTTTTTGTTATTAATCAATTAATGTTTACTTGTTTAATTCTCATGAACAGTAAGAACAATGAAACCTTAAGTGCTTGTGTTTTTGCTAAATTTGTTCAACCTTAAGAACAGTAAGAACTTATTCCCAAAATTATAAGAACAAATATGTTTCCAGAATTAAAAGAACTCTTTGCAGAATTAAAAAACCATTCCCAGAATAGTTTCCCATAATTAAAAATTGTTCCTAGAAATTAAAAACTATTCCCAGAAATAAATAAAATGTTCCCAGAATAAAAAAAAGGTTCACAGAATAAAGAAACTCTTTCAAGAATTAATTTTTTTTCCCCAGAATTAACTTTAATTCAACAACAACTGCTAGTTTTCAACAAAAAAGCTAGTGCTTGTTACAATCTGTTATCTTAAAACTCACTGGGTTGAATTCAATAAGTGTTCACGTTCAAGTTCACCTAATTTATTTAATTTTTATTACTATTTTTTTAATTTTCTAAATTGACACAATAAAATGGACTCCTAAAATCAATCCTAAACCAAGACATCCTCAAGATTTTTATTTTTCCTTCTTTTTTTTTTGGGGGGGGGGGGGGGAATATTTTGTTTATTTTGTCCCAAGTTTGATCCTTAATAAATATTTAGAGGTGTTGAGTTCTCTTCCAAAATAATTACACTGTTAATTTACATAATCCATGGAAAAAATAGAAGATCGCTAAATAGATCTAACTGTTGTATATAACTATTTTCTCTAGAATCGATATAGTTTAATAGAATAGATATACTTAGAGATTGATTAACCGTACATTAGTAGGAATCGAATCCCCAAGATAATTCAGGGCGGTTAAACGTACCTCTTTGCGGAAGGCTACAAACAAATGCTACAGCAACTGAAGAACTGAGAACTGTTGAATAAAATGAATAGTAAAATCGTTTATGATTAGAAAAGGAAAACCCTATTTAAAATAAACAAATGGAGGAAAATGATTTTGAGCATACATACATCACTTCTCTTCTTTGATAGATTGCTCAATTGATTGCTGAAGAAACCACCAAGTCTGTACATATAAGAGAAATACAATATGCTTTTCAAGGTCCATAGAGTTAGGACTGACAAAACAGGTAACAGGTCGTGTAACAGGTTATTACACGATAACACGAAATACGATAAGACCCAAATACGAACACGACACGATAAGCATATCGTGTTAGACTACCCAAATACGAACACGATACGAAAATTATCGTATCAACACGACACGACACAATAATTTTTCGTGTCACACGATGACACGAAATCTATCAAGTAAACACGACACGATAAGACCTGATATGTTTCCATTACATATTAACCTATCCATTACACGTTAACCCATTACACGTTAATGATCTGTTAACCTGTTAAATTGACTAAATAAGTAGGGTTAGGAAAATGTGAATATAATATTAGGTACTAAATTATAATATTTGATAATTTGGGGGTGTAAAAATAATTTATTAAATTAACGGATAACCTATTCGATTTCAAATTATCGTGTGACCTGAATACACAAAATTTTTATTGTATCTTATCGTGTAACCTATTGGGTTATCAGGTCAACTTGATAATCTGTACTATTTTTTATCGGGTTATCGAGTCTGACACGATAACAATCCGATACCTGATAAGTAAAAATTTAGACAAGATAATTTTATATCAGTCTCGTGTCGTGTCATTATGTAAATACTTTTGCCAGTACTACGTAAAAGTATTTTCCAAGACATTTCGACCTTTACTTTATTCACAAAGTGAATGATTGCAAAGACAGCTCTTTTTCTCTTTTTAATTTGGCCTTTTTCGCCAACCATTAAGAAACCACCACGTCTGCATATATGAGAGATATACAACATTTCGTCCTTTACTTTATTCAAAAAGTGAATGATTGCAAAGACTTCTCTATTTCTCTTAATCTTCGCTCACAAAGATGATAAATTTAATTCGCTAATCACATGTTTGGCTTCTCAGTAAGTGCATTTTCATAATTTTATATTTATATTTTTAATTTTAATCTTTTTCTTTTTTTTCACTAAGCAAATGACTCTTTTGACAGCATACACAAACCTAAGCTCTTCAATGGTAGTAGGATTTCTGAACTGAAATCCGCCAAAAAAAGTGCATCGATCAACATCAATTACAGGGAAATGATCATTACCTCAAACTTCCAATACCTCCATCTCTACCATAAAATTAATTGAACGTATATTTTATAATTACATTATTGGTCAGATGTTTGAATATTTTTAAGGAACTATTTTTTCATGATATTGAGAGATTTGGAATAGAAATGTGATTTTGTCTTTCACATGTGAAATTCAACAAATACTATGAATTTACACTTTGCACCCCAAACTAATCAGAAATTTGATCTTTTTCTTTTTTACCATCGAAATCCAATATAAATACTTTTCAACTTTATTGTTTTTTTTTTTCTCTACCTCTATCTCTTGAATTTTTTTTGGGTTTATTTCTTTAATTTTGGGTATGGTATTTGTAAAAAATTCAAAAAAAGAGGATAATTAGTCAATAGTCCCAATTAAACAATCCAATCCATAATTTATCCTACTTTAATTTTAATCTGAATATAAATCTCTTATTATGTTTTGCTTTGTGTTTTAGTTTCGTGATTAATACTAATTTTTATTTTCAATGAAATGCTCAAGGTTTGTATCATCGATTGCCATTGCCACCCATTGCTAGACCTCAGGCCTTCGATCGTCGAAGTCTAGCCACCAGCCCCAACATTTTTTCAGTTAAATTAATTATTTTTAGTGTACCTTTTAGTTTTGTGCAATTATTTTTTTTAATGTACATTTTAGTATATTTTATGATTGCATCTTTAGTGCATTTTTTGTTACATTCATGTAAATTTTTGGCGACCGGCAATAATAAAATTAATGGAATGTAACTAAAAAAATATATTAAAAAAATATTACTGAAAATTTGGTTGAATGTAGCAAAACAAATAAATTCTAGTGATCGGTAATTAGAGTTTTGACGACCGACGATCGGCGATTGCCGAAATCCGACGGATGTGGGACAGCGGTTGGCTATGTAACCCTAATTGGAATATTAATGTTTTTATGAACTCTAATAAATGAGCCTAAAACTAATCTACTTATTTGGTTTCAGCATTTTTATTAATTTGATGTTATTATTTTGACCTTCCACCAATTATCCCATTAAAAAAAAAAATTAAAAGTTTAAAACTAGAAAACTAAAAAGAAGACAACAAAAATGAAAACAAAACAAAACGGAAAAAAATCAAATTTAGAAACAAAAAAGAAAAATATTTTACTTTGTGTATTTTATATATATATATATATATATATATATATATATATATATATATATATATATATTTATGTTTCTAGTTTTGTTTTATTTTTATTTTTTTAATTTAGTTTTTTTTTTTTTTTGAATTCCTATTTTTTGTTTTTATTTTTGATTATTTTTGTTTTCTTTTCGTTTTTTCTTTTCTGGGGTTTCAATTTTGATTCTTTTTTCCACAAACGTCGTGTAAAAAAGTTAAAGAAAATGAAATTTAAAATACAGAATTAAAAAGAGGATATATTAGAAAATAGAAATAGAAAGCCAATGTAATATTTGTTACCATTATATAATAAAACCTCCAAACAAACTCCTAATGTTTCCCTAATTTTTATTAAGATACTTTCACTTTCATTTAATAAATTCATTTCCTAAATTATTTTTCAAAAGAAAATCAACATATAATCTTAATTTACACTTTGCACCCCCAAACTAATAAAAATTTGATTCACCATTTATGTAATTTTTCGGCGACCGGTAACCATAAAATTAGTTGAATTGGTGAGATGTTTGAATATGTTTTAAGGAACTATTTTTCCATGAAATTGAGAGATTTGGATTAGAAATGTGATTTTGTTTTTGATATGTGAAATTCAACATATACTCTAGATTTACACTTTGCACCCCAAACTAATTGGAAATTTAATCTTTTTCTTTTTACCATCGAAATCCAATATATAATCTTAATTTATTGTTGGTCGGTAAAATTTTGTAAAAAAAATTCTAATGATTATAAATTTGTAATTTTTGGACAGGGTGAAAATATAAAAGAATGAAAATATAGGGCAGAAAAAGGTATTTTAGAATATCTCATATTTTTTACTTCATCTTCTTCTACCAGCCCTCGATCCCCAGATCTTTTGTGTCATCCATGCATGCTTGGCCACAAATGCAGGGAGAGCATCTTATGTTTTTTAAGCTCCTTGTACTTTCATTTTGTTTCATTTTAATCCCTTTACTTTAAAAACCTAAACTTCACACCTTTCTAATTGTGTGATTGATAGGAGAAACTCATTTTTTATTTTAAAAATATAAAAAAGAATTATTTTTCCATATTTCTTAATTTAAATTTAATATTTAAAAGGTACAAATTAGAAAAACTAATTTATTTATTTTTGGTTTTATTTCTTTAATTTTGGGTATGGTATTTATAAAAAAAGAAAAAAGAAAAAAAAAGAGGGATAATTAGTCAATAGTCCCAATTAAACAATCCAATCCATAATTTATTCTATTTTAATTTTTATTTGAGTATAAATCTCTTAATTATGTTTTTATTTTTAGTGTATTTTTTCAGTTTCATGCAACTATTTTTTTAATGTATATTTTTGTATATTTTATAATTACATTTTAGTATTTTTTTTGTTACATTCATGTAATTTTTCATCGACTAAGAATCATAAAATTAATTGAATGTAACTGAAAATATAACTAAAATATATTAAAAATTATTATTGAAAAATTAGTTGAATGTCAAAAAAAAAAAATCTAGTGACCGGTAAATGGAGTTTAGATGACCGATGGCAGCCGCGGAATTCGGCGGTGATGGGATGACAGTTGGCAATGTAACCTTAATTGAAATATTAATATTTTTATGAAGTCCAATAGATGAGGCCAAAAATAAATTATTTATTTGGTTTCAACATTTTTTTTAATAAGAGGGTCCATTGTAATGGGGGAAGGGGCATGGCTTAGGGCTAGGGGGAGGCAAGGAGAATGGGAATCAATCCTGATGTTAAAAAATAATTCAACGGTTAATTTGGATCATTATATATGTTTTTGTTTCCATTTCCATTTCCATTATAGTTTTTTTGTAGTTCTCAAATTTCTATTTTTGATTCAGGAAAACAAATAGATTTTTCATTCCTAGATTTTTTTTCTATTTTAATAACATTAATATATTTTATGTTCTCAAATCAGAAACACGAACTGATTTTTTCATTTTTAATTTTTTTTTATTCGAAATATAAATTTATGAGTAAGAAAATATTTTTTTAGAAAACATAAAGAGAAATATGAAAACAAAAAACATGGTTCTAAACCAAAACAGAAAAATTGAGAAAAATAAATAAATTAATTTCTATTCCCAAAATAAAAATAGAATATTAAAAATTTAAATATCTATATATTTTCTTATTCATAATAAAAAGATAAAATTGAGAACAAAATATTTTGTCTCTGAATAATATTTATTTTTAGTTTTTTACTTTTTAAATTCAAATTAATATAAGCTTAACTTCATAAAATTAATTTATAGGAAATATTGAAGTCAATGTCAAATTAAGAATTATAGGCCAAAATGAGGTGAGTTATTTTATGTATAACCCAAAACCCAAAAAAAAAAAAAACAAAAAAAAAAAAACAACCTATTATGAATCATGGAATCCAATTCCACCCACATGAAATATGCAATCTAATTCTATCCATTTTAAATTCAACAAAATCAATTTTTTGATTCAATTGGATAATCAAATAAAAGAATGAGAATCGAATGTGGAATTGCGATTCCATTTCACTCTCATTCCGTCCAGTCAAATATATCGTTAAAATTTAGATAATGTCTCAATTTTTTTAAATTGTTCCAAAGAGTTTGATTTTCCTATGAACTTGGTCCGATTGACTAATTCGATAAAGAATTTGCAAAAGTTAAAAAATAGGTTGTGAGGATGGAAAAAGGAAAAAAAAAATAAAAAAAAATGAGAGAATAATATATTTTTATTAAAAGGAAATTCTCTAGAGTTATTTTGTTAGAAAGAAAAATAAAAAGAGAGAAAACAATTCATTTTAATGTATTTTACTATTTTATCATTCTATATCACAAAAATAAATTAAAATTTTTATTATTAAAAGTATAATTATAATATTACTCATTTTTTTTATATTATTCTTTATTTTTCTTCCGTATGCTTTTTTTTTTTTTTCGAAAATTATCAATTTTTTTTTTTATATCCATTTTCCTCCCAACCAAATTGCTAGTTATTAATTGAAACTTCTAGAAGACAGACCCGAAATGGCAACGTTGACTTCAGGCCTCTTCAAGTAGTCGAAATAATGGCAAACGAAAGCAGTGGAGTAGGAGTAGATCTACAGAGTAAGTACAGCATTACCATTGCCGGCCGACCGGTGGTCCTGCAGCCCGATCTTATCGAATGGCCGCCTCATCTTCTTCACAATCACTCGGAAATGGAGGTATGAGCAATCCTGGTAAGCTGGGAAATCCTTAGTATAATTTGCTATGTCGAGCCATCGTAAGAAAACATAATCCGTACATAAATCTGGTGTGGAAGATTGTTGCGAAATGCAATATAGATGGATCCACAAATGCTCTTTATTTGATGCCCTAACTTTTACTGATCTTATTTTGATTCATCAGCGTTTGTTGTTTTGTTTGTTTACTGATGCTGCAACAAATTTAAAGATGCAGATGTAATTGTGACTGATCCAGGTGGCGAAGAAAAGAAGGATCCGAGCTATTACTACCCGCTTTACAAAGCTGCGCTGAGCGGAGACTGGACTAGTGCCGAGATATTCATCAACAGAAATCCAGATTCCATCAAACAAGTGATCACGAAGAACGGGGAGACGGCGCTGCAGATTGCTGCTACGACAGGGAAATCGTTATATTTTGTGAAGAAATTGGTGGAAAGGATGTCGAAGGAGGCGCTGGCATTGCCCGACAACAATGGCGATACAGCCCTTAATCTTTGTGCGGTGGTTGGGGATATCCAGGTAGCAAGTATAATGGTGAACAAGAACCCAACGGTGCCTCACATTAAGAACAATAGAGGTAACTTTCCAATCCACAAGGCAGCTCAAAATGCTCAAAAAGACATGGTTCTGTATTTGTTAGAAGTCACAAGAGAAGATGTTGAGCCTAGTCCTATCGCTGGCAAATCTGGCGCTCTGCTTCTGATTAATGTCATTACTTCTGGATTCTTGGGTAAGCAAGTTTTTAATTTTGTAAGTATCGTTTTCTCTGCATTTCTCTTGTTTAGGAATGAGAATCGGAGAAATAGTATTTTTCTTTGGGGAGCTTTATGCTACTTTTTTCACTAATCACATATCCAAAAAAATAATCACAAGGTTGTAACCAACTAGATATCTGGATTACCTCCTTACCTCTTCGAGGAAGTTTTAGAGTTCACCATATATATATATATACATATATCCCTTTATTTTTTATTTTTTTATATCCCTTTATTTTTTTATTTTTGCATCATGTTACTTGAAGGCCACGGGTTCGAGTAGTGGAAACAAGCTCTTGCACAAAAGTAAGTTAAAATTGCGTACAATAGACCTAAGTGGTCCAGTCTTTCCCTGGACCCTGCGCATAGCGGGAGCTTTGTAGTACCGGACTGCCCTTTACACCATCCTCCCCTTCCTTGTTCCTCCTATCTCCAGCGACAATTATTAGACTGCGGCTGGGGATGTCCATCTAACACCGTGCAACGACTGCAGCTCGTGGCGAATTTAGCCCGCAAGACACAGAGAGAGGGAGAGAGAGGAGTTGGTGGTGGTGGGTAGATCGGGGGCTGGGCAGATCCTATTTTATATATATATAAAAGAGCAAGGATAGTGATGAAGAAGAAGAAGAAGAGAGGATTACGAAATTTAGTTCTTTTATTTATTTTTTCAAAAATCGAATAGTGTTTTTTGCATTTGTTGGACGAAATTACCCTTATATATGGATAGCAGATTTTGTGCTACTAACCCTTTTTTCTTTTCTTTTTTTCTAAATAGAATAGCGTTTCCTTCCCAAATTGGGAGATTTGAATAGAGACGGAGACTTTCTTTTCATAAAACCCAGGGGATGATAGTCATTTCGCTAGAATTATTATACTTTTTCTTCTTTTCTTTTAATGAGACCACCTAACAAAACAGTGTGAAAAAAATAATAATGGAGGAAGGTATGCAAAATAGTGCAAACTTTAGCACTAAATGAAAATGTACAATATGATTCATTAACGATTATATTTGTACTTTACAGATGTGGCATTGGATTATGGTTCAACGCTACCCTCACATGGCTACGGTGAAGCTTGACAACGGT
Source organism: Eucommia ulmoides (assembly GCA_016647705.1). Taxonomy (NCBI): domain Eukaryota; kingdom Viridiplantae; phylum Streptophyta; class Magnoliopsida; order Garryales; family Eucommiaceae; genus Eucommia; species Eucommia ulmoides. Next base: position 335,720 of record JAENRU010000486.1, on the reverse strand, counting down.
CGATCTGCCTTGCAGGCGATAGCAAAGAAGGCCTCGGCATTCCGTAGTGGATGCGACCTCAACGTTTGGCAGCGTTTTATTTACTCTTGTTAGTTTCTTTAAATCCACCATACCTTACATTTTCTTTCTTTCATTTGATTTCTTTTATAGTCTAATAAAAGAGTTCAATTTCTTGGTTTACTAGTCAAGTGTAACCAAAAGTCAAACCTCGTATTTTTTCCAAATAGTACATATGGAGGTGCAAAAAATTTGATGTTTCTCGCTCATTTTGTGAAAAAGGTGTTCAATTGAAGTTGGAGGACCACCCTATTAAGAGCATGAGATATGACATTGAGAATCCAGTTGACAATGCTCAGATGCAGATGTCTTACTCTTTTCGACTGCCTAATGGAAAACACTCATTGTCTCGTTGGTATTTCTTGTACTTCTTCTTTACATGGAAACTTGTTTTGAGATGTTGACTCGATTATGTTGTCACGCAGTGTGCCAAAGGATGCATGCTATGCTCTTGAAATGCTTGGAATCATTTGGTAAGGAACAAGTTGCTACGGCCTCATATGGTTACTATTTCCATTCCTTGATTTTTGTTCCTGCTCCCAAAATTTTAGAATTAATGTACAAAAGCGCAGTTTGATAAACACGTTTATGTTCTCAAAATTTTGGGAGTATTTTGTGAATTCCTTAAGAATGTAGCAAACAAAAAAATGTTGATTCCTATTCACACCCACAAAACTATTTCCACCATCACAACAACAACAATTAAGCCTTTGTCATACTTATGTAGGGTTGACTACTATAAATTCGTTTATATCATAGTGATCAATCAAGGGTCATTCCATTTGTAGGGTTTAATGTCATCAAATGAGCTCTAATAGTCTCGTTCCAAGTCTTCTTAGGTTTACCTCTCCCTCTAGGAGTCCCTTGCATGTGAACTAAATCACATTTTCGTACTGGTGCTTCTATAGGCCTTCTATGCACATACCCAAACCATTGTAAATCATTTTCTCTAATTTCTCTTCGATGGGTGCTATTCTTAAATTTTCTCTAATAGTTTCATTCTTAATTTTATCCATTCTCGTCTTCCAATTTATCCACCGCAACATCGTCATGTCTGTCGCCCCCAATTTTTTGGATATGCTTCATTTTTACCGCCCAACATTTTGAATCATACAGAAGTGTCGGTCTTGTAGCAGTTTTGTAGAATTTTCCTCTGATTTTCAACGGTATCCTACATTCACAAATCATTTCAACTGCACTTCTCCACTTTAATTAACCTGTCTTAATATACTCATCGATTTCGTTATTACTTTGAATCATTGAACCTAAAGATCTAAAATGATCAACATTTGGAATCTCCTTATCTCCAATTTTTATTGTACAACATCTCCCTAATCATCATTGAAATTACAATGCATGTATTGTGTCTTGATTCTACTAACTTTCAAACTTTTAGACTCTAAGAGCTTCTTTCCATATTTCTAATTTAGTATTAAGACTTATTCTACTTTCGTCAACTAGTATTATGTTATCTGCAAACAACATATTGCCAAGGTACCTCATCTTGAATATATTTTGTGAACTCATCTATCATTAGAATAAAGAGGTAAGAACGTAAAGACGATCCTTGATGTAAGCCTATATTAATAAGAAATGCACAAATATCATCTCCTTATGTTCAAACACTAGTGACTGCATCTTCATACATATCCTTAATTATCTCGATGTATACATTAGATACCTGCTTCTTTTCTAACACCCATCACAAAACTTCTCTTGGTATCTGATCATAAGTCTTTTTCAGGTCCACAAATACCATATGTAAATCTTTTTTCTTTTCTCTATATTATCCATTAATCTCCTGAGTAAATAGATAGTTTCAGTGGTTGATTGGTTGAGAATAAATCTAAATTAGTTCTCTTCTATGCTCCTTTCATGTCTTAGTTTTATATTTTATTGCTCTCTCCCAAAATTTCATAGTATGACTCATAAGTTTTATACCCTTGATAGTTTGTTTAATTTTGAATATCCCTTTTATTTTTATAGATGGGTATTAAAATACCCTTCCTCCAGTCGTTAGATATTATCTTAGTACTTAAAATGTTATTAAAAAGTCTAGTTAACCACTCTATCCCAATATTCTCAAACTTTTCCATACCTCTATAGGGATTTCACCTGATCCCTACTGCTTTTCCAATTTTCATCTTGCTTAGTATTATTCTAATTTTCGAAGCCCTAATTTTTCTATGAAACCTATAAATCCTATATGAAGATAAACTACACAACTCTAGTCTAGATTCTCTAGTGTTGTTCTCATTAAATAAATTATAAAAATAATTTCTCTATCAGTTCCACAATCTCCTCCTCATTCACTAGGACATTTTCATCAGTGTGTTTGATGCATCTGACACTTCCAATATCTCTAATCTTCCATTCACTGCCGCCTAGCAATTTTAAATATATCATTCTCTCCCTCTTTTGTATCTAACTTTTGATACAAATTGTTGTATGCCCTAAATTTTGATTTCTTAATTACTTTTCTTGCCTCCGTTTTTGCATTTTATACTTCTCCAAACTCGACATTTTTTTCATTCTTTATAAGCTATTTTCAAGTCTCGAACAACTTTTTGAACCTCCTCATTTCACCACTAACTTTCCTTATATCGTGGTTCCTCCTCTTATACAAACTCCTTAAAACTTTTCTTTCTATCACTCTAATACGACTCACCATATCATTTCACATTTTGATCACCTCCTCGTGTCTCTTCTATAACTCATCATTGCTATTTTTATCCTTAAACAACTCCTTTTTTTTTCACCTTTTAGATCTCTCTAACGTATCCTTGCATGTCTACTTATATTAGACTCCCGTTTCCACCCCTGAAACTTCAAATCGATTACCGTTAATTTATGTTGGATAGTAATACTCTCTCTACGTATGATTTTACAGTTCTTACATATTAAACGATCACTGTTTTAGTGAGGACAAAATCTATTTGGCTATACTTTTGTCCACTCTTAAATGTGATAAGGTGTTCATCCCTCTTCCTGAAACATGTATTTAGAAGAACTAAATCATATGCCATAACAAAATCTAAAATCATCTCACCCATTGTATTTTTCTCCCCAAATCCATAACCACCATGTACTTTCTTGAAAGCCCCTCTTTTCTTCCCTACGTGTCCATTCCAGTCTCCTCCAGTAATTTTTTTTTTGTTAGGTATACTTTGAATGACTTCGTCTATGTTCTCCCAAAATTCTTGTCTAACATCTTTCTGCAGTCCAACTTGGGGAGGGTACATGTATGACCAGGTTTTTACGCTCGTATATTGAGTACTCGCAAGTGCATGATGTCTAGTTTTAATATAGTGGATCTTTAAGATCAGATATCGTTCCCGCAGGGACATGTTGAATAATTGAAATACCGCAATTTGCATAGTCTCATATTATCCAGACGGTTCATGAAATATTTAAAATTAAACTAATTAAAATTAAGCTAAATTACAATTAGTGGCTTAATCCTAGCTAAGTGATTACCTAGGGATTGGTTTCGTTCACTTAATACATGTTTGATTTCGGTTAGTTAACAATAACAGTGTTTATGGTATCCGACAATCTCGATTTGTAAACTCCACCGCCATCCCTCCCGAGTGTAAGACGAGAGAATACGCTACTTCGTGTCAACTGAAGAGGATCCCCCTCAACGTCTTAACGACTCTAGGTTGTGTGAGTCTTGCCCTATCGTCATCGATTGCACACTCACTAACGCTCTCCCGGGTCGTTAGGATCGTAACGATGTGTTTATCCTAGTCCGAATCCAGGGTTACCTTCTTCCGAGTGTTAAACCCTGTATTCTCAAATCCAACTCTAATACATTAACAAGCATACTAAGATTGTCATAAAATGATAAACACAATCGGAATTAAAAACAAACAACCGTTAAAGAAACATATATTTCATCAAACTAGTATTTACACAACTACATCGATCCCTAGTTAATATTTATCTAATCTATAGTGATTTTGGCTATATAAGCATTAATAAAAGAGGTATATTCATCATCATTTATAATAAAACATTAAATTACAAAGAGAGAAACAAAGATAGAAAGATCAAATATTAAAGTGGAGTGATCCACTGTCGCCAACGATCGATCCGTCAATGTTTCCTCTTCTTCAGGATGATGAATATCTTCTTCAAGAATGGCCAAGGATCACTTCTTAAGGTTAGGGGCGTCCAAGAGTGTCCAAGCCTTTTTAAGGGAAGTGGGAGAATGGGTATTTATAGGTGCGAGGTTTCAAAATATCTGAAAATATCTTCTTTGCTGTGCAGAGCTGATCGCCACAACGGTGGGGATCAACGCCGCGTCCGGTGGGTATGTCGGCCAGTTTTCCAAACTCTTTGATCTTTCACCGCCTAGGCGGTGGGATCAGCGTCGTGGCGGTGAAACAACTCCTAACTCTCTGCACGTTTACTACCTAGGCGGTGGGACTTGTGTATTTTCAGCACTCCCAGCATTTTCACCACCGCGACGGTGGCCTGACCGCTGAGGCAGTGTGGGTTGCTGTTTTGAAACATTGCTTCTTCAACATTTCTTCACCGTTTTCCCACCCTTTTTGCTTGTTTGTGTCCCTACACCTGAATTACATAAAAACTACAAAAACGCAATTAACTATATCTAATTCACTTGAAAACTACCAAATCCGGCTTAGAAATAGATATGTATTTTCTACCTATCAGTACACACTAAGAGTGGACGTTTCTTTGTGTTTTTTTGTTTCTGGTATCATAAATTAAAAAAAAATAATTTTAGAACAATGGTCGTTACCAAACATGTTTCTATTCTCAGAATATTCCTGAACGGAAACAGAACTCTCATCCCAATTTATTGGAAGTAGAAACAAAAAACAGAAAGACTAACCAAACACCACCTACATAACCCATCTCTGCTATATTTTTTCTTTTCATGTGATTACATTTATTTGTGGTTTACTTTAATGTTTGTAGTGCCATTCATTAAGCACATTCGAGAAAAGAAGTTGATGCATCACCAAGCAATCCAACTTGTCAAATCCTTGTGCAAGCAGATTGAATCGTTAAATAACTCAGAAGCGTACTCATCACATTACATCACGCCAGTCCTTTTGGCAGCAAGGTTGGGCATTCCCGAGGTGGTAGAAGAGATTGTGGAGGCCTTCCCAAGTGCGGTATGGTGCTACAACAAAGACAAACATAGGGTATTCCAAGTGGCAGTTCTTAACCGGTGCGAAAAAGTTTTTAACCTTAGTTATCAGATGAGTGGGTACAAATGGTGTATAGCACAAAATGTTGATGACAAGGGTAGTAATATTTTGCACTTGGCTGGAAGGTTGGCTCCACTGCACAAACTCCGCCTTGTTTCTGGCGCGGCTTTACAAATGCAACGTGAGATACAATGGTTTAAGGTAACACCTGATCCCCTTCTTATTTCAAGCATGGTCAATGGTATTTTATCTCCTTGTGATGTATTCAAATTACACTAGTCCCCCGTACTATTTCTATAAGCAATTTGTTGGGGGTATGTGCGTACGATGCGTACATAAGCTCGAGGGAGTTGTGTGCTTATAAAAATAGTACGTGAAAGTAAAATGCATTTCATGTAAACTATACCTTACACAAGAGGTCTAGCTCTGATACAATGTGAAAGCTCGATGGGTCTAACTCACTCTTAAAAGATGTTTTGGGGGATGAGGATTATCCCCTGGTTTTATGTATAGCTCTAAGGATGAGATAATACAAGTGAGGTGGGATTGAACACTTGTTATTGATCATTCGATACAGTATATTTTGGTTGAATTGGCCTATTCACCTTCCTAAACACTGGGATAGAGATATCAATGAAGTTAGGGAAAAGGGCCTTCGACCAGTGGCGTATATATTGACCAAGGTGGAAAGGTGGGCTTGAGCACACCCTCTTCGGTTAAAGTTCTCTTTTCTTGCTACAGTCTTCTAATGTTGCATCAAGCCTCTCCAAACCTATGAAAAACACAACACCCAATGTCTAATATCATTTTAGATCCTCCTAAAATTATAACCATTTTATAAATACAAATCTCAATGTAAAACTGAAAATTCCCTAGGGTCAATTATGAAGGTCTACATGAAACACTTTATTACAAAATAAATTTGAGTTTTTCCTTGATATCTTCAAAATTATTCCGATTTAGTTTTTCTTTTGTTATAGATAAATATATTATAATTATTAGCCCCTCTATATTAATTTTCTAAATCTGTCACTACCTTTCCCTAGTCATAACCTGTGATATATTTATTATTATTCAGGAAGTAGAGAAGTTTGTACGTCCTCACTACAGGGAGATGGAGAACAACGACAAGGAGACCCCATCAATGGTATTCACGCGGGACCACAAAGACTTGGTAGTTGAAGGAGAGAAATGGATGAAAGATACTGCAAATTCATGCACCATTGCAGGCAGCACTCATTGCCACTGTCGTATTCGCTGCGGCCATAACCGTGCCAGGCGGTAACAACGGAGACAACGGCTTCCCCTTATTCTTAAATAGAAGAGTATTCCTGGTCTTCTTTTTCTCGGACGCGATATCTCTATTCACTTCTTCCACTTCCGTGTTGATGTTCTTGTCGATTCTCACTTCCCGCTATTCTGAACAAGATTTTCTCTTTGTTTTGCCAAAAAGGTTGGTTTTTGGTTTGCTTACGCTTTTTGTATCAATTACGGCCATGATGATAGCTTTTAGTACAGCTATATATCTTGTGTTTGGGCATAGAAGGGCATGGATACTTGTTCCTATTGTAACATTGGCTTGTCTTCCAGTCACTTCATTCGTCACTTTGCAATTCCCTCTTCTCTTCGACGTCGTCTCTTCGACATATGGTCGTGGAATTTTCGGCAAGCAAAGCGATCGTCCATACTATTGAAATGTGTGCAGGCTTATCTTTCATTTCACAAATTGTACTATTTTTCTATTGGATAATTTTAGAATAGTTATAGTTTAGTTGTTTTAATAGTAAAGATAAGAAGACTCATAATTTTGCTGGCCAAGAATTTTAATTTTAGTTCGGATGTTATTTTTTATTGACTAATTATGTATGGTTCTTGTTCACGATTACTTTGTATAAAATTGTGTTTGGTTTTTGTTCTTGAAACAAACGTCACTAATTATGTATGATTTCATACAAAGACAACGTGTTAAATCTAATATTACACTTTAGAGTTGTCATATTTTCATTTATTGACTATAAATTTGTGTTCTTTTTCGTAATAATTCTATCAAGAAAATATATATATATATATATATATATATTACAGAGAACAAACTAACCTTAATTTTTTTTCTTTCTTTTTTTTCAAAAATCTGTCGTTCCATCAACCCAATCTATTGTTCTATCAAGGAATTTTCCCCTACTAAGATAACACTTTTATTCTAGTGTTCTTTTGATATCTGCTAGAGCCTTAATCATAATATCAAATGATAACACATTTTATTGGACATGTAAATTTCAAAACAGTGATTCTAACAATGCACATGTTCCACATTAAAAATATGTGAACATATATCAATGAATAATATCATATCTACGGGAGAATATCAGTTGGGCTGGTTGGGGATTGCGATTTTTTTGGGACGACCAATCGGGGTATTTGGGTCGAGTAACCCGACCGATCCGACCCCCGAAACCCAAATATTTTTCGAGTTTCAGGGTGCTGCGGGCGGGTTACGGGTTTGGGCTTATGGGCTTTATTTTTTATTTTTTAAAAATCCAACATGTTGGTTGTGCATGTGTTTTTGGGCCTTTTTTTTGGGCTATTCAATTTATTATAGAAAAGATCAATTTATTTGGCCAACAACTTACAAAATTGTTAATTTTATTCAACAAATTTATAATTAAAATACAAAAATAACTTCAAAAATTACAAATAAAAAAACAAGATAACAAATTAAGAACACTAACAAACCTATAACATATTAGGCCAACAACAACAAGAAACTAAGAACGTCGAAACAACAATACCAATCACTAAATCAAAGCAAAAATAACAAATTATAAACTTCAACAACCACCAGCTCTTCAAGAATACTACGAAGCCACTAACAAATTAGGCCAACAATAAGAAACTAAGAACACCAAAACAACAATACCAATTACCAAACCAAAGCAAAAATAACAAATTCTAAACTTCAAAAACCACCGGCTCATCAATGTTGGCATCTTCCGTAATCCCAACACATAAATTGAGAGGATTATTAATAATTAGATAAACAAAAATAAATGAAAAATAAATAGAAATTAAAATAATTTAAATTTACCCGAAGTAAGATTCTTGAACACTTCAACATCATCTATTGCTTCCCTATGGCTAATTTTCTTCGCTGAAGAACGAAGCCAATCTTGAGCACAAATAAGAGCCTCTATCATTTTGGGTGACAGAGAATGCCGGAAAGGATCTAGTATGTAACCCCCTGTGCTAAATGCCGATTCCGAGGCAACGATAGACACGGGAATTGCAAGAACATGCCATGCAAGAATAGAAAGAATCCGATATCTAGGGGTATTTAATTTCCACCAAGCTAATACATCAAACCCTTCTACATTTTCTTCCACCCTCTCCACAAGATACCGGTCTACCTCATTTTGGTTTTCTAGTGTGCCTACCCTCTCCAAGTGTTGCTTATACCCCAAAAACCTCATTGCCTTTCAATCCATTGGGCCACTACTAGATACCTCTTGCTCTAATGGTTGACTTGGCCTTGGATTGTTAGAAGTACCCCCGATTATGAAGCGTGAAATATGAATAATATAAATAGAAAAGAACGGACTTTACCTTGTTAGTCATCTCATTATCTTTTACATAGTCAAATAATGATCCAAAACAATATTCAACATAAGTCAACTTGAAACGGGGATCAAGAACCAATCCGACAAATAACAACAAATTCATCTTCTCAATTTTTTCCCAATACTTGTCAAATTTAGTTTTCATGTTTTGCGTCATTAAGCTTAAGTAAGGTGCACCCCTATTACATTCTTCCTTAATTGTGACTTGGATATGAACATAATCCCGAAATAAAATCATTGTAAGTTATATATCTAGAGCCCGACAAATGAACGGTAGTATCATAGAAAACTTTAAGAAATTTGGTGAATAACTGAACCTTATCCCAATCCTCCCATTCGGGAAGCCCTAAAGGTGTTCTCTTCGATCTCCTACTAATTCTCTTCATTTTTCTCATTATCATCTTTTTCGGTGATACTAGAAAGAAAATTGGTATCTTCTTCTTCCGATCGGCTAAATGCTTTTTGGATTTTTTTCTACTCTCTCTAACATCAAGTATGTATAGTTCCACCTTGTGGGCACATCTAAACATACTTGCGCTTCACACTCAATCTTTTCTATCTCCAAGCATAGCTAAATTTTGCATTCGTTGTGGAGAAGACCTCACATAACGAACAACATTTCTTACCTTCACAATGGATTCATCCACTTCCTTCAAACCATTACGGACAATAAGATTCAAAATATGAGCACAACATCTCACGTGCAAGAACTCATGCTCTAAAATTGTACCAACTCTATCCTTAGTTTTTCTTTTCAAGTATTGAATTTCACCATTATTCGAACTAGCATTATCGATGGTGACTGTGAGAATATTGTCTATCCCCCAATTCAGCAAACACATCTCAATCATTTTACCGAGTACCTCACCTTTGTTGCTTTCCACTATGCGAAAGTTAAGAATTATCTTATGCATATTCCATTCACTATCAATGAAATATGTCGTGAGACAAATGTAATTTAAATTTTGGATCGAAGTCTATGTGTCTATGGTGAGACAAACTCTTCGAGCTAGAAGAGCATTTTTCAACTTCTTTCTATCTCTCGAATAAATCTCAAAACAATCTTTAGCAATTCTAATACGACACGGAATTTTTGTCCATTTAGGACAAACAACACGCATAAACCTACGAAACCCCTCACCCTCAACATGACGGAAAGATAACTTGTCTATAATCAACATCTTAGTCAAAGCTCTACTACAGTCCTCAACACTAAATTTTACAGCCGTCAAACTCCTAATATAACTTTCCACTATCGATTCATTGTTTGGTTTAAAACCTAGTGTGGTTTGAGATGGGTCTCGTATAGTGGATTGGTATTCCTTACATTTGTACTCCAAATGAGACTTCATTGACCCCTTTCCATGCCTTTTGGTATGACAGTGATATGTGACCAAACAATGATTATAAGCTGTTTTTTGTTTTTTGGGGTCAGTCTCAAGTGGGTTTACGACAGTGAAATGGTCCCAAACATAAGACCGTTTCCTGCTCCTAGGATCGCTGGGTGCAAGTGGTGGCTTTTCAATAGTAGTATCTTTCGCATGCTCTTTATCGTGCTCAGCCGTTTAACAATCTAACAAAAAACTAAGTATACAAAAATTAATTTTGGAATTGTTTTCTTCTTTATTTTTTTTATTTTCTAGTATGTTTATTGTTTGGTACTCTAATAAATATACTGAAATTAAAAAGGAAAAATACTCATTTACAACCGTTCTTCAACCAACAATGCATAAACAGTAAACACATCTAATTTAGGCATGTTAATGAAATAACAATTAAATCAAAACAACCAACAATGCATAAACACATCAGAAAGTCTTGACTACAAATCAACCAACGATCTAAGAAAATGAAACTTACCTAAAACATTAATAGAACTGCAAGTAGACTTTCGAGTCAGAAAGTCACCAAGAAACTAGCAGAGAAAATAAAGGGAAAGAGATAAAAGTGAGAACATGGAGAACAAAATCAGACCTAAACAGAGAACGAAAACTGAACAAAAACTATAAACTTTAAACACTAAACTAATAGTTCTAAAAAATCAAACAAATAAAACATTAAAAACCCTAACTAGAAACTTACAGAACCGGACCAAATACTTGAACAAAAGCGATCTTCTCTGTTGAGGAAGCGATCTTGGCTGTGGTAGAAGCGATTCAAGGGATCTTGACCGGAGCCCGGAGGTCGGAACACGATCGGTGAAGAACGAAAAAAGAGATCGAGAGAATACTCAAAGAGAAAATAGAAGTCGAGAGGGGCGGCGGCGATTAAGAGAGCGAGTGATCAGATTAGGGTTATGGGTATATAGATAGGGAGGGATATTTTGGTAATTTAAGACATACTCGGTCAGGTTACGGAACATACCTGATCCGAATACTCTATATTTTCGGGGCAGGCGGGTCGGGTCTGAAGCAAAAAAATATTAACAATTCCGACCGAAACTAAGTAGGTCGGGTCGGGATGGCGGTTATTTATTTAACTCCTAATCATATATGATGCCGTAACAATACTAAATGATGCATGCCTACTACCAACTAGTCATGTAAAATGAACAACAATGAATAATGAACTCGTACTACCCACTAATCATATAAAATGACTCAAAACCTCATACTCAAAAGGCAATATGAAAGTGGAGGAAATATGTTATATTATATTGGGGAAATCGGTGGGATGTTCCATATTTCACTTTTAATTGGTAAGAAGTCCCAGAGGCGGAAGAAAGTTGAGTTTTAGTCCTGCCTATTTAAAAAATGCGGAAGCCTTGCACACACGCTTGCCACGCACGGTTACATGTAACAACTTTGTGTGTAAAACTTTTTTTAGATATAACAAAAATTACACAAAATACATGTAATTAGTTACATGTAATTAAATGTACACAATTAAATGTAATTAATATTAAATTAATTTATGTGTTCAATATGTCACACCCCCACCCTGGGCCCCCACTGCCCGAGACTGGGCGTGACATCGACATGACGCTACCTGACCAAATAACCAAATACATACATATACGCGCTATTGTAATTTTTTTTTCCCAATATATATATATGTTCAAAATTTGGGCGCACACCTATCCCAAATATCCACATCCAAAATTACAAAACAGTCTGAACCTTCCATGGTTCCCATCCGACCGGCTCACCTTCAAAATGACACTACCTCCGGACTCTACTTAGTGCCAGTAGTGGATCAACTCCTAGCTGCGGTACCTGAAATAAAATATTTTTATCGGTGTACTGTCTTCATAATAAAAAAATATTTAATGGATCAAGTACAATTATTAAATATCACATTTCAAAATATAATATTTTATAATCATATACCAAGTTGAGAATCCAGTTCCACTGTCACCAATATAATGATACTAATATGTTTAAAACAAGCAGAAGTATTAAACATTAGGTTTCAAAATATAATAATATAACCGCATACTATGTCAAAAAAAATAAAAAAATCAGTTCCACTACCACTAATGAAATGAAGTAATATAATTAACACCCAACTCAAATATTTTAAGTCAATCAATTCAAATATTTTAAACGTATAATAAAGTACACCACACCTCTTCTCTTACTAGCCATAGGTTCATTTTTACCTCACGATTGGGAGTTACAACGGTACCATAACCTGTAAAACTGTGCCAACTAAAGTGGCTACCAGTGTCAGGGCCATTTATTATCCCTAATGGTAGGGGTACCACTCGCAGGATTTGTACTCCTGACAGGTCAATCGAACCACCTGCCGGACTAATCCTCCAGACAGGTCATAATAATCAACCACCTACAGGACTACTTTCTAACAGGTCATAATAATCAACCACCTGTAGGACTACCCTCCTGATAGGTCATAATGTAATCAACCACTTGCGGGACTAATCATCCTGACAAGTCATACTATCATCAACCACCTATAGGACATGCACTCCTGATAGCTCATAATATCATCAATCACCTGCAGGACATGCCCTCCTGACAGGTCATAATAATCAACCACCTGTAAGACTAATCCTCCTAACAGGTCAAAACTATCCCGCAGGACATGCCCTCCTGACGGGATCAAAACTATGGCATAGACAGACAAAAATCACTTTCCACCTTTAAAACCAACTCGATCCAAAAATCATTTTCCATCTTTAAAACCACTTTGATCCAAAAATCATTTTCCATCTTTAAAACCAATTTGATCCACATAAGTCGCAAAATCATCCATTTTAAATAAACACATTTCCACACTTTATATGAAAATAAAATTTTGTAAATTACATAGAAGACAGTACACTCACCTCGATTTCCACACTACAAAACAATCACCGTCCAAAATCTACTAGGACGCTCGCGCCTGTGAACCTAATAGTGATAGGGCCTAAATTAATATTTTATTTAAAATAACCTAACATGCAATGCAGACCTTAAATTTCATAATTCCCTATTCCCCAAACTTCATTATGAAAAAGTATTATTTTGTTCATTTCGCTACGTTAATATTTACTGTACTAATCTATTTAGATTAACGATTAATAAAATATTATTAAGATTACGAAAATTACTATTACGATTGTGAAACTTTTAATACTAACAATTTAATTTAACAAAAATAATACCCGATTAAAATTTTACCTGTTTTCAAATCGCTCGCATGCCGAGAAGTTGAAATTTGGATTTTGATTTTGATTTTGATTTGATTTTCTCTCATGTTTTTCGTTTTTGGTCACTGGGCCTCATCGCCGCGGCGACGGATCTCATCGCCGCGGCGACAGCTTCTGAGTTTATGTTTTAGGTTCTGTCGACGCTCTCTCTCTCTCTCTCTCCTGTTTCGTTTGGGTTTCAGCCGACATCCCACACACACCCTCACACACCCACTGTCGGGCGGTCACACACACCCACACCGGCGATCACCCACACACCACGCACACATGCCGTCGATTGCACATACATACCTACCGACAGTTGAACACATGAACCACACACACTCACAGGACACACAAACACATACACACTTGTCTGAACACACATACACGGCTGGACAACCACACACACACCCGCCGGACTGAATAACGACAATCATACATACACATACACACGCCGGACGACTACAATGATCACACATGCACACACACACACACACACACACACATACCCCCCAAACGAATAGAGCACACACACCAACGAACGATGACACGCATATAAACCGTCAGAGAAACGGCACACACACACACACACACACACACACACACTGTTTGCATACACATACTTACCGAACGATGACACCTACTCCATCGACGACTCCACACACACATGCAATTCGCCGCACGAACTGTGAGGCCACGCACACACCCACACGATCGCTGGATGAATAATCGAAGACATACACCCAAACCATCGACGACGACGCTGATCACTCTCAACCACCTAAAATCGATGACGACACACACACACGATCCACACACACACACACACACTGACGACCATCGATGGCTGAACAACACCCACACTGCCAGCAATCAACAAAACAACACCGACAACCCACTTCTCTCTGTCCCTTTTTTTTTTCTTTTTTCAGTGCATCAAGTGTGTGTATGGATGTATGTATATATATGCAGAAGGAAGAGAGTTGGGATTCATGCCATGTGTTCCTTTTTTTTTTTTTTTTTTACATTGATCTCCCCTAAATTTCTTTAAGTTATCATTTAAACCCAAAATTTAAAATTAATATTTTTAAATTTCTATTTGACACCTAAAATTTTAATTTAAATTAGAAATGACACATTCTACCCTATTAGTTTCTAAATGTTCTAAAATGCGGCTAATGAATATGCACATGCAAAAATTAGGGTCTTACACAATATTTGTTAAATGTCACAAAATATTACATACATACGTGTGTGTGTGTGTGTATATATATATATAATTGTAACATGTAACTAATATTATATATGTACATATAATAAAAAATACACAAATATATGTAAAAAGTAACAACTATGAAATTGTAACTAATATTCGTTATATATAACTAATATTCACTATAAAACCGAATTTACTCACTAAGGTCTCCCTACAATTCCTGCCATGCGGGACTAAAATACAAGTGAAATCTAACTTATGGGATTAAATCAAAACCTAATAACAAAAAAAGAGGAATTGCGGATTAGACTTTAAAAAATGAATTAATCTCTGATTTTTCCTATTATATCTGGTACATTCAAAATAGGTTTCATTCCCTTGATTATATAGTTATAGGAGTAGGCAAAATTATGAAGAATATCACCATAATAAATAGGCTAATAAAACCCTACAATATTGATAGCAATTTTTTTTTAAATGCATAAATATTATATTTCAACACTCCCCCTCAAGCTGAGGTAAAAAATATTGATGAGTTCTAACTTGCCAATAGCTGATTGAAGAAGAGATGGCCCTGTGGACTTGGTGAACATATCAGCAGTTTGTTCGGAAGATGGGAAGGTAGGTGTGTTGATTTCTAATCGGACTTTCTCACAAATAAAATGTATATCTACCTTGAAGTGTTTCGTACTTCTATGGAGGATCAAGTCCGAGGAAAGCATTATGGTAGACTTGTTGTCATAAAACAACTTAGATAAGTTTCTCACGGGAAGTCCTATTCAAGCAAAAGGGAACGAAGCCAAAGGAGTTCACACATTACTTGAGTTATGGAGCAATACTCAACTTCGGCAGAAGATCGGGAGACTAAGGATTGCTTCTTACTCTTCCATAAGATTAGGTGTCTTCCATGAAAGGTGTATAAACTAGAGGTCGAATGTTTATCGTCATTCGATCTTGCATACTCGGCATCTGTAAAGTAGAAGAGTCCCTCCTATACCCCTGTCATATAAAAGAGGCCAAAACCAATACATATTTTTGAGGTACTGAAGAATATGATAGACAACATCCAGGTGTGGTGTATGTGGTGAGTGCATAAACTAGCTCATAACACTAATAACGTATGTAAGATCTGGCCTTGTATTAGTCAGACTGATGAGGTAACCTATATGTCGCTGATATATCGATGGATCTGATAATAATTCTCCTAAGTCTACTGTTAGCTTAAGGTTTGGATCCATGGGAGCGGAAGCGAGTCTATATCCCAGCATCCTGAAAAAAGTCAAAGGTATATTACCACTGAGATAGAGAGATACCCCGCCGTGACCGAGCAACCTCAACACCAAGAAAATAACGGAGAAGGCCTAAATCCTTGATGTAAAAAATCTTCCTGAGATCATTTTTTACTTGCTTAATGATAGGCGCGTTATCTCATGTGATCAAAATATCATCTACATAAACTAAGATAATGATGTATTGTCCTTGGTGTTGGCGACAGATGAAGTAGGTATGATTTGAGTGGCACTAAGTAAACCCCATCGTAAGGATGACTTCACTGAATTGACTGAACCATGCATAGGAAGACTGTGTAAGTCTATAAAAGAATTTTCAGAGTTGATAGACTTTGCCTGAATACTCCACACGAGTCTAAAATCCAGGTCGAGGCTCTATATAAATAATCTCAATCAGGGCGCCATTAAAAAGACATTTTTGACATCTAATTGGTGTAGAGGCCAGACATATAAGAGGTATCCAATGAAACAAGAAGATCAACAATTGTCAACTTATTGACAGGGCAAAGGTGGAACCAAAGTCTTTGCCTAGTTAGCAACAAGGCATACTTTATATCGATAAATAGATTCGTCAATAAGATATTTAACACTGATGACCCACTTATAACCAATTGGCCATTCTCTATGCAGCAAGTCAACCAATTCCCAAGTTTGATTCCGCTGTAGAGCATCCATCTTTGCTTGTATAGTGGCTACCCACTTTGGATTTTGGAGGGTCTCGTATACTATGCAAGGAATGGAACCTGAAATAATCTGTAACGATCCAGTTTTCCAAGGTCGTCACGTGGTTTCTCCCGTTGGAGAATTAATACCAGAACCGATTGACCAATATTTCAACTCATAAAAAAAAAGCGGAAAATATTTTGTTTTATAAAACCAAAGAATTTTTATAGACAACGACGATAATTATAATTTGTTGATTTATTGAATCAATTTTAGTATTAAAATTGAAACCAAAAGGACCAAAACAAGATTTCTGTTAAACTTTAGGGGAACAAGACGTCAAAACTAGAACAAATTCCAACACCGTGAATTTGGATTCCAATTCCAATTCCAACATATATATATATATATATATATATATATATATATATATATATATATATATATATATATATATATATATATATATATAATCTATCCAAGAATAAAGAATTATGATTCAAACAGTGACATTTGAAACTCCAATTCCATGGCTCTAAACCATTCTACTCCAAATATTTTACTATTTATAAATAATTAATATTACTATTAATTCAGCTCTCAAAATTATTATTTAGATTTGCCAGGCCGAAACACATAAATACTTATGTTTAGGCCCACAAGCTCAACTATTTAGATACCACTTAAATTACTATTCAGATATGGACTCCTAATTCGTAATAGATTTATCAGGGCAACTGTTTTATGTTTAATAAAAATACACTGTCCGCAATTTGAGGTTGTTACACGTAAATCTCAACTATTTTATTTGATAAAAATTTGAGAAATTTTACAGTTACAACGATAATTATATTTATCAAAATATCAATGTATTGCATTATCAAGTCAATTTTATAACAATAAATAAAAAATACAATTTTCATAAATTGAACAGAAATTCAAATAGAATTCTCGTCGCAGTTTCGTTCTCATCGGCCCTGCAATCAATACTGTGGGGTCGTGAGCTGACGCTCAAAAGAATTTCAATCCCTCTAATACGTGTATCCAATTAATACAACAAATAAATACATAAACGTGTATCGCACATAATTTCACATAATAGTCTCAAATATTCATAAAAACTTACCGTTAAAAATTAACAACTTTCACATGAATCATATACTCAAGAGAGAGATTAAATGCAAATATTAAAAGAGTTAGAAATTCTACTTGAAATCCAAATTCGAAATCCTGAACCGAAATCCATTCGTTTTTTGCTCAAAATGTCCTAAAATCTAATCAATTCCAACCACGATCAAAATATATAATATATGAGTATATATATAAAAAATATATAATATATGAGTGTGTGTGTGTATATATATATATATAATTATTAAAATCCAACCACGATCAAAATATATAATATATGAGTATATATATAAAAAATATATAATATATGAGTGTGTGTGTGTGTATATATATATATATATATAATTATTAAAATCCAACCACTGTTTATATATGATTCTCCCTTCCATCCGCTGTTTCTACTAGGGTGTGAGCATAAATGTATATAGAATTAATATTATTATTATTGTTATAATTGAGTCACAATACACATACACATAGGTGTACCTGCTTGCAACCATATATATATATATGGTTTTGAGATTGATTCATTCTTTAAGAAGGAATCAATTTCAAACATATATATTTTTATTTATTTACACAATGCCCTCCTAAAATAAAGAAAATATTAATTATATTCTAAAACTTTTAAAAGTTAAATTAAAATTAACATTTGACTTCCCAAAATTATCAAATATTATTTATACCATAAAAATTATAAAATAATTTCAAAAATATTAAACTTATATAAAATAATATTTTCCAAAATATAAATTTTCGGCGTATTACAACCTATCTCCTGTGAATAAATTTCAAAACAATAATAATAATAATTCAGAATCGTACCGCACAGCCAGGTTAGTCACACTCGATTCTAGAACAATTATTCTACATAGGGTTCCGTAACCGAAAGTTACCCACAATTCATAACCGACATTATCTATTCTATATATCGCCACATTCGCATTTGCGCTGACCCACATATATCCAAGAACATATGGACATGGTGCATTTTGGTCGGTAACACCTAACACAGATCACCTATTGCCAAAAAATCTTATGCTTCTAAACACTTTCGCTATGCACTCTGATAAAAATAGTAATAAATAACAATATATCTTTAAAGTATCACAATAGTCTCACTGGATTGGGTCTATCTCAATTCCAACAGATTTACGACCTCAATAATTTTTCCACTTGGCATGAATTTTCAAGTCCACTGTTATGCCCTATAACCAGCATTTATCAATTTCATCCTATATTTCAAGCCAAAATATTCGCAACCAATATCATAGTCATTAGATAGCCCAAATTTCTCGTGAACTGTCCCGTGAAAATAAAAATAGTCATCTCCAATATCTACGTTAAAATTCCAATGATCTCGTAATTTTTTTTTTTTATAAATATCAACACAATCCAAATTTTAAATAATAATTTTTTCGCAATACGTCTAAAACACATAAATACTTCTCAATCACATAAATATGTCTCGAAATATATAAATATATCCCAAACCGCATAAATATATCTGAAAACACGTAAATATGTTGCAAACACATAAATATTTTTCAACTACATAAATACGTCTCAAAATACATAAATGCGTGTCAACTACATAAATACGCCTCGGAACACATAAATACATGTCAAACTATAAAAATTAGATACATTACAACTGGTCAATACTCATGTAACATGTATATAAAAATATTACACATAGCCCCCAAAAATTTCAATAATTACCCCACAGTTTGACTCCACTTATTGTTAGTAATAGACCAATATCTATCTAAATATTTTATCAGTGTACTGTTTTTATAATACAAAAATAATTTATGGATCAAGTGTTGTTATCAAAACCCACTTCCCAAGATAGAATATAACCACACACTTGGTAATATTAGAATTTCACAAAAAAAAGTCATAATAGAACAATCAAATTTAAATCAACTAATCAACTCCCTTGTATATAATAAAATATCATACTTCTTTACTCGCTATAGGATCGTTTACCTCATGATCGGAAGTTATAACGGTATCATAACATGTTCATCTGTGCAATCTAAGGTTGCAATCAGTGTCAAAGTCATTTAATATCTCCAATAGTAGAAGCCAACACATGGTATAAACCACCATATCATGATGATAATCATCATCGTTAACAATAACAACGACAACAACAACAGATATCAACCACCCTGCCAGACTTTCCCTCCAGTCATGTTACAACATAACGTCTTACAAGACATGTCATCCTGTAAGGACCAACTACATCTCGCATGATATGCCCTTCTAACGAGACGACTATAGCATAGTCGGATAATAAAAATCACTTTTCGCATTTAGAAATTTACTTGATCCGCATCATGTTATAAAATAATCCATTTTAATAAACCTTTTGTTTCCACAATTTAGTACGAAAATATAATTTAATAATTTACATAGTAGACAATATACTCACTTTATCAATATACTATCTTCATAATATAAAAATAATTTATGGATCAAGTATATTTATCAAACATTATTTTGCAAAATAGAATATAACCACATAATAAGCAGTAGCAAAATCCCAAGAATATCATTATGATAAAATAATTTAATTGAAGTCAACTGAATATAAATTAACTAATTAAATCACTTTTATATAATAAAATACCGGAAACATACTTTTCTACTAGTTATAGGATTGTTTAACCTCACGATCGAGAGTTATAAGGGTACCATAACCTGTACAATTGTGCAATCTAAAGTTGGCATTAGTACCAGGGTAATTCAATATCTCCAATGGTAGGAGCAACACATAATATGAACTCAACAACATAATCAACTACCTGCAGGATATTCTTATAAATTCAATTATAGTTGGAAATTCTTTGATAAATTATAATTGAATTTATAATTGTATTTCAATTATAATTATACTTGAATTTGAAATAATTGTATTGATTATTTACTGTTGTAAATACGACTTGAAAATTCGATAATTAGAATTATCGTTGTAGTTGGTAAAATCTCTAAAAAAATTTGTGGAATAAAATATTGGTCGTTCGGGGTTAGCATAAATTCTCCGAAAGGAGAAATCGTGTGGCAGCCCTGAAAAATTGGGTCGTTACATAATCTCTCCAAGGAAGGATCTGTATTGATTTGAGAGATCTTGAAAAGACAAATACTTAAAAATGGATGATCAGTAGAACATAAAAGGAGGTAGCGAGGGGGTAGATGGCAATCCCGAATGGGGTAACGAGGGTAACAGAGTAAAAAAATGATGGGAGATAGAGAGATACCTGATTCTAGAGCGGTAGAGGCTGTAAAACACATGAACGATGAGAGTAAATCTGTAACGGTGTGTGTGAGGAGTTAAGTGGAAGGGTAGTGTGGGTGGAGAAATATATCAAATATAGGAATAAAGTGCGGAAATGAGGCATCATCCTTGGTAGTAACAGTCTCGCTAGGTGGAGAAGATATGATACCTGAAAAATAAGGGACAATATCGAGAAACGTAACATCGAGAGAATGATACATATGACGAGTGTCCAAATCATAGCACCTATATCCTTTAGACATAGAGGAATAGCCAAGAAAGATACAAAAAATAGATTTATCATCTAACTTGGTTCCCAAGTTCCCAAGTTCCTAAGTTCAATATCCTGTATCATTTCTTGGCAGTCCTAACCAAGGCTACTTGGAAAGTCTTGATTTTGATCAAATGTGGTAATTATAAGAGTCGAGGTGCTGGACAGAGTTTTTATTTCCCTAATATATCCCAATCTAGGATGACATCTTGAAGTTAAGTCGGAGTAAAATAAATCACTGCCGCCCGACTTGCCCGCCCGCCCCACCCCAACCCGACCTGCTCGGTTTCGGTCAGAATTTTTAATATTTTTTTTGATTCAGACCTGACCCGCCCGCCCCGAAAATATAGAGTTTTTGGATCGAGTATGTTTCGTAACCTGCCTGACAGACCCGAACCCGATCGAGTATGTCTTAAATTACCAAAATATCCCTCCCTATATATATACCCATAACCCTAATCTGATCACTCACTCCCCCAATTGCTGCCTCCCCTCTCGATCTCTATTTTCTCTTTGAGTGTTCTCTTGATCTGTCTTTTCGTTCTTCACCGATCGTGTTCCGACCTTTGGGCTCCGGCCAAGATCGCTTGAATCACTTCTACCATGGCCAAGATCACGTCCTCAATAAAGAAGATTGCTTTTGTCTAAGTATTTGGTCCGGTTCTGTAAGTTTTTAGTTAGGGTTTTGAATTTTTTATTTGTTTGATTCTTTAAAACTGTTAGTTTAGTGTTTAAAGTTTACAGTTTTTGTTCTCCATTTAGGTCTGATTTTGTTCTCCGTGTTTTCTCTTTTATCTGTTTCTTCCCTGTATTTTCTCTGCTAGCTTCTTGGTGACTTTTTTACTCGAAAGTCTACTTGCAGCTTCATTAATTTTTGTGGTAAGTTTCATTTTCTTAGATCATTGGTTGATTTGCAGCCAAGACTTTCTGATGTGTTTATGCATTGTTGGTTGATTTGATTTGTCTATTATTTCATTAACATGCTTAAATTAGATGTGTTTACTATTTATGCATTGTTGGTTGAAGAACGGTTGTAAATGAGTATTTTTCATTTTTAATTTCAGCATATTTATTAGAGTATCAAACAATAAACATACCAGAAAATAAAAAACAAAGAAGAAAACAATTCCAAAATTAATTTTTGTATACTTAGTTTTTTGTTAGATTGTTAAATGGCTGAGCACGATAAAGAGCATGCGAAAGATAATACTATTGAAAAGCCACCACTTGCACCCAATGATCCTAGCGGCAGGAAACGGTCTTATGTTTGGGACCATTTTGCTGTCGTAAACCCACTTGAGACTAACCCCAAAAAACAAAAAGCAGCTTGTAATCATTATTTGGTGACATATCACTGTCATACCAAAAGGCATGGAACGGGGTCAATAAAGTCTCATTTGGAGTATAAATGTAAGGAATATCATTTTAATATACGAGACCCATCTCAAACCACACTAGGTTTTAAACCAAAAGATGAATCGATAGTGGAAAGTTCTATTGGAAGTTTGACGGCAGTAAAATTTAGTGTTGAGGATTGTCATAGGGCTTTGGCTAAGATGTTGATTATAGACGAGTTGCCTTTTCGTCATGTTGAGGGTGAGGGGTTTCGTAGGTTTATGCGTGTTTTTTATCCTAAATGGACACAAATTCCATGTCGTATTATAATTGCTAAATATTGTTTTGAGATGTATTCGAGAGAGAAAAAGAAGTTGAAAAATGCTTTTTAAGGTCAAAGAGTTTGTCTCACCACAGACACATGGACTTCGATTCAAAATTTAAATTACATGTGTCTCATGGCACATTTCATTGATAGTGAATGGAATATGCATAAGAGAATTCTTAACTTTTGCATAATGGAAAGCCACAAAGGTGAGGTACTCGGTAAAATGATTGAGATGTGTTTGCTGAATTGGGGGATAAACAATATTCTCACAGCTACCGTTGATAATGCCAGTTGGAATAATGGTGCAATTCAATACTTGAAAAGAAAAACTAAGGATAGAGTTGGTACAATTTTAGAGCATAAGTTCTTGCACGTGAGATGTTGTGCTCATAATTTGAATCTTATTGTCCGTGATGGTTTGAAGGAAGTGGATGAATCCATTGTGAAGGTAAGAAATGTTGTTCGTTATGTGAGGCCTTCTCCGTAGCGAATGCAAAATTTAGCTATGCTCGGATATAGAAAAGATTGAGTGTAGAGTGCAAGTATATTTAGATGTACCCACAAAGTGGAACTATACATACTTGATGTTAGAGAGAGCAGAAAAATTCCAAAAAATATTTAGCCGATTGGAAGAAGTAGATACCAATTTTCTTCCTAGTATCACTGAAGAAGATGATAATGAGAAAGATGAAGAGATTAGTAGAAGATCGAAGAGAACACCTTTAGGGCCTCTCGAATAGGAGGATTGTGATAAGGTTTGGTTATTCACCAAATTTCTTAAAGTTTTCTATGATACTACTGTTCATTTGTCGGGCTCTAGACATGTAACTTGCAATGATTTTTTTTTTTTTTTTTTTTTTTTTTTTTTTTTTTTTTGGGATTATGTTCATATCCAAAACACAATTGAGGAAGAATGTAATAGGAGTGCACCTTACTTGAGCTTAATGGAGCAAAACATGAAAACTAAATTTGACAAGTATTAGGGAAAATTTGAGAAGATGAATTCGTTGTTATTTGTCAGGTTGGTTCTTGATCCCCGTTTCAAGTGACTTATGTTGAATATTGTTTTGGATCATTATTTGACTATGAGAAAGCTAATGATTTGACTAACTAGGTGAAGTCTGTTCTTTTTCATTTATATGATTCATAGTCTGTTCTTTTCCATTTATATATATGATTCATATTTAACGCTTTATAATTGGGGTACTTCTAACAATCCAAGGTCAAGTCAATCAATGGAGCAAGAGGTATCTAGTAGTGGCCCAATGGATTGAAAGGCAATGAGGTTTTGGAGGTATAAGCAATACTTGGAGAGTGTAGGCGCACTAGAAAACAAAAATGAGATAGACCGGTATCTTGTAGAGAGGGTGGAAGAAAATGTAGAAGGGTTTGATGTATTAGCTTGGTGAAAATTGAATGTCCCTAGACATCGTATTCTTTCTATTCTTGCACAACATGTTCTTGCAATTCCTATGTCTACCGTCGCCTCGGAATCCGCATTTAGCACAGGGGGTTGCATACTAGATCCTTTCTGGAGTTCTTTATCACCAAAAATGGTAGAGGCTCTTATTTGTGCTCAAGATTGGCTTCGTTCTTCGGCGAAGGAAATTAGCCTTAGGGAACATTGAATGATGTTGAAGTATTTGAGAATCTTACTTCGAGTATTTTTAAATTATTTTAATTTCTATTTATTTTTCATTTATTTTTGTTTATCTAATTATTAATAATCCTCTCAATTTATGTGTTGGGATTACGGATGATGGCAACATTGATGAGCCGGTGGTGGTTGAAGTTTAGAATTTAATATTTTTGCTTTGGTTTGGTAATTTGTATTACTGTTTGGTGTTCTTAGTTTCTTATTGTTGGCCTAATTTGTTATTGTCTTGGTAGTGTTCTTGAGGAGCCGGTGGTTGTTGAAGTTTAGAATTTGTTATTTTTGCTTCAGTTTGGTGATTAGTATTGTTGTTTCGGTGTTCTTAGTTTCTTGTTGTTGTTGGCCTAATATGTTATTGGTTTGGTAGTGTTCTTAATTTGTTATCTTGTTTTTTTATTTGTAATTTTTGAAGTTATTGTTGTGTTTTAATTATAAATTTGTTGAATGAAATTAACAATTTTGTCCGTTGGCCAAATAAATTGATATTTTCTATAATAAATTGAATAGCCCAAAAAAGGCCCCAAAACAAGTCCAAAACGCATGCACAGCTAGCATGTTGGATTTAAAAAAAATAAAAAATAAAGCCCATAAGCCCAAACCTGTAACCCGCCTGCAGCACCCCGAAACCCGAAAACTATTCAGGTTTTGGGGGTCGAATCGGTCGGGTTAGTCGACCCAAATAACCCTATCGGTAGGGGAACACTAGAATAAAAAGTGTTATCTTACTAGGGGAAAATTCCTTGATAGAACAATAGATTCGGTTGATGGAAAGACATAGATTTTTGAAAAAAAGAACGAAAAAAAGTTAAGATCAGCTTGTTCTTTGTATGAAATCATACATAATTAGTGACATTTGTTTCAAGAAAAAAAAACCAAACATAATTTTATACAAAGTAATCGTGAACAAGAACCATACATAATTAGTCAACAAAAAATAACATCCGAACTAAAATTAAAATTCTTGGCCGGCAAAATTATGTGTCTTCTTATCCTTACTATTAAAACAACTAAACTATAACTATTCTAAAATTAACCAATAGAAAAATAGTACAATTTGTGAAATGAAAGATAAGCCTGCACACATTTCAATAGTATGGACGATCGCTTTGCTTGCCGAAAATTCCACGACCATATGTCGAAAAGACGACTTTGAAGAGAAGAGGGAATTGCAAAGTGACGAATGAACTGACTGGAAGACAAGCCAATGCTGCAACAGGAACAAGTATCCATGCCCTTCTATGCCCAAACACAAGATATATAGTTGTACTAAAAGCTATCATCATGGCCATAATTGATACAAAAAGCGTAAGCAAACCAAAAACCAACCTTTTTGGCAAAACAAAGAGAAACTCTTGTTCCGAATAGCGGGAAGTGAGAATCGACAAGAACATCAACACGGAAGTGAAAGAAGTTAATAGAGATATATCGTCCGAGAAAAAGAAGACCAGGAAGACTTTGCTATTTAAGAATATAGGGATGTCGTTGTCTCCGTTGTTACCGCCTGACACGGTTATGGCCGCAGCGAATACGATGGTGGCAATCAGTGCTGCCGCGATGGTGCTTGAATTTATCGTATTTTTCATCCGTTTATCTCCTTCAACTACCAAGTCTTTGTGGTCCCGTGTGAATACCATTGATGGGGTCTCCTTGTCGTTGTTTTCCATCTCCCTGTAGTGAGGACGTACAAACTTCTCTACTTCCTGAATAATAATAAATATACCACAGGTTATGACTAGGAAAAGATAGTGACAAATATAGAAAATTAATATAGAGAGGCTAATAATTATAATATATTTATCTATAACAAAAGAAAAACTAAATCGGAATAATTTTGAAGATATAAAGATAATTTTCAGTATGATAGGTTTTTTTTTGTTTTCGTGCGCCCATGGTTCTGAATCCAAGGGTGACCATGAAATTTCTCAAGGGTGTTAGAAACAATTAATCATTTTCCGTAAAATATATGATTCCATTTCCATTTATAGTGGCATCTAGTAAACATTCTGAGCAGGGGCCAAGACCTGAGTAGAGGAATGGGTATAAGGCATCCTCAGATATCCCGAGGAAGGTTCACCTATATTTAACCCCTAGCTAAGGCTTAGGGTAAGTCAGGGTCCTGTTTAGTAGATGTTCCGGGTAATCTCCATGGATCTCGAGTAGTACCAGTGGGTCCCCATGTTAAGTTCTGGATCACATGAGTTCTATGTGAATCTTAAGATGTTATGCTCGGGGACCATGCGTATTCGTTGTGGACTTAATAACATATTCATTATTCGGGACTTTACAAAATGCCCCTTGTCATTATGTAATTCGGTTATGGTATATTTGCACTTGATTATTCAATGTCGGGAATGAAACATTTATCTACACTAAAGTCAAGGTTTTGTCACTATTCATTTGGTTAAGTGAAATTACAAATGTTCCTTTAAAATTTCAAACATACATTTACTTGTTTTTACCAAAAGTCAAGGTTTAGTTCACTAAGTAAAATTAAAAAAAAAGTGCCCTTTAAAATTTTTAAAAATAAAACCAACTTGTCCTTTAAAACACACTTTTTCAAAATTTTAAATAAAATTCATTTAACTTATATATATATATATATATACCCTTATAAGATTTATTTTACTATTCATTTGTATGGGTAAAATTGCCAGAGTGTCCTTCAAATTTTAAAAACAAAAATAACTTTTTGTTTAAGACATATTTTTTTTCAAAATTTTAAACAAAAGTCATCTAATATGTTTATATATTTTAAATAATTGCATATATGCATATACAATTTTATTGTTTAATGTTTTTTATAATAGACTTCTACATTGTAATTTTGAAGGGAAAAAAAATTAGACTACCCATTTTATACTATTCTCTTGAAAATAATCTCATTTGGGTCATTATATTTGGATTTTGACCCGAGGAAAAATTATAAACATTTTAGTATTTCTAGTTTTATAAAAAGTAATGTTAAGTACATTACATGTCACTTTTTTTTTTTTTTTGTTGTATATATATATATATATATGTATGTATGTATGTATTTAATATTTTTATTATTATTATTTTAGTACATGAACACCTAATAAAAAGGTACAATCATATTTACAAACTCTTCATACTTTTCTAAAATAAAGATATTCCTTTTCTCAATTATCACCGTAAAAAATTAGAGTTATATAGTACCGAAGACAAATATTCACCAAAATGTCCTCCTGAGATATTCATACTCCTAAGTACATTAATTTACTATATTATGTGCATAGTTGAATTGTAATTGGTATGTGGATTCAGAGTTCTTTACCTAATAAATATAAAAAAAAAAAAAAAAAAAAAAAAAATTCTGACAAAGGATATAATTAAACTTATTTACCGATCCCGTGTATTTCGGGATTGGTAATCCCGGGATTTGCCGATTAATATATATATATATTTTTGGACAGATGGTCCCAGGGTTACCAACCCCGGGACCCTGCAGCTACAGCCGCTAGCTGCTTGCTGCTGCTTCAGCTGGAAGCCGTGATCATCCCGGGGTTGGTAACCCCGGGATCTTATTGCCGGACTGTGCCGGCGATGCCATGCGACGGCATCTCCGGCGGCTGACGGGTCCCGGGGTTACCAACCCCGGGACCATTCGTCTAAAAAAAAAAAAATTTAATCTGCCAAATCTAACTCCTTCAGCAGCTGTTTGAAACTCTTTCCTCTCTCGGCCTTCTCCAACCGACCCCTTCTTACAACTCTTTCATCTCTCGGATTTTCAGGTAATTTTAATATATTTGTTAATTTGATTATTATATTTTTTACTTATTTAATCAATTAGTTTACTTAATTTATAATTAATTTGTTAATTTAGTTAATTTATTTTTTAAGTTATTTTGCTAATTTAATTTGTTAATTTAGTTATTTAATTAAAAATTAGGAACTTTAACATCTCAAAATTTGAATAAATTATTATTTAGTTAATCTGTTTGTTATTTACTTTACTTATTTAATTTGTTAAGTAGTTAGTTAATTTAATTTGTTAGATTACTTGTTTAATTTCTTAGTTAGTTTGTTACTTTAATGTTTTTTTGACAACTATTTTTCGTGATGTTATGTACTTTATTTTTTATGTATTGTCTTTGTTATGTATTGCGTTTGTTATACCTTGTCTATATCATGTCTACCTTCGAAAAATTTTCTTTCAAATTCAAAAAGAATAAATATGTACGGTAGATTAACAACTTTTTAAACTCTACAAACGTTAAAAAAAAAAAAAAGGATTATTTACAAAAAATTGTATTTACAATCCTATACTTAAACTATCTACTATTTAACTAACTATGTACCACAAGGCCTACGTCGGACGTTCCTCCGCCCTCGGCGTTGAGCAATCAGAGGTTTCTCAACCTCGTCATGAAGCTGTGTAACTTGTCCATTGTCCCCCCAACCATGGCACCGGTGACACTTGTCTTTCCAATCTTGTCGGTTGGACAAATGCCATTGGAGGATTCACGCCTGAAGTTGAGACAGTTTCGTCCATCGCAGGAGTGAAGAATGAAGGTGATGGTTGTGTACCTAGCTGCAATGGCTCATGTGAATAAGGGTCGTGCATCTGGTACACGTCAGAAGGCCCAGCACCGTCACTCAATCTGTACGTGCTAGATGGTTCGTCATAAGCACCCATGTTGTACGATGTGGATGGTCCGACATCGCCTACACTATCTGGATAGTAGGCATCAGAAGTCTATGGCTGAGGAGGAGACTGATGAGCAGGCTAAGGAGATGGAGGAACGTCAGTTGCCACATGGCGTGGTACTCCTCGGTGTATCCTCCCAATGGTGCCATCATTGATGGCATGAGCCAACGCAATACCTGATTCCGCAGTACCCGATCGCAGAGTTAGATCACTCAAGCGTATCTGGTTTGATACCTCCGTATCCTACAAAACACATATAATTGGTTAATTAATACATGAATAATAACAACATAATCAAACTCATATAACTAAACAGATGGTACAGTCAAATGGGGGCCATACTTCTAACACAACTCGTCCTCCTGTTGCTAGATACCCAAACTGAGGTCGGTACACCGGGTTGACCAAGATCCTTCGTGTGATTCTTCAATACCAGTCCATGTATCCTTGGTCAACCCCTATCCCTTGCTGAAATCTGCGCACATCTAGTGCTCGTCGTCTATTCTACGCAACTATATGTGCGTGGTGCTTCTCAGTCCAGTTTACACCAAAGTATCCTCGCCGAGTCATTTTGTGCAAGTCCCGATCCATAATTATCGGCTGAGGAACCCCTTGGCGATAACCAAACTATCGTAGCACGCACAAGGGATACGTGTATTCGACGACCTCGAAACAAATGAGAGGCAACGATGCTATCCATATATCTTCTTCATCTGTAGATTAGCCTGACGCTGTTCTGCGATTTATTAGGCAGCAACATCTGGCCAAGTATAAGCAAGCAATACGCACGTGCGTAGCAATGTATGACTTCCTCGTCGGCATCCTCAGGAACTTCGACAAAGGTGTTCCGTAACCACTTGAGCTTCAAACACCCATTCCTAATCTGTGGCTCTGGTGGTACTACTCCAAGGAGCTGGAGGCAAAGTGTTTGCCATTCGGGTCCCGCTCGCGCTGGCTCATTGGCAATAACTGGCTTCCCATGCATGGGTAACCCCAACAAGACGGCAACGTCTTGTAACGTAATGGTCATCTCCCTGATGGGTAGATGGAAAGTGTGTGTTTCCGGACGCCATCTCTCTACCAATGCAGTTATGAGAGCCCTATCTAACCGCTTCGTCCACAACCTGAACGGGCCGTAGAAACCGGCTGATTCTATCAATTGTATAATTTGAGGGGGGATGTTTTCTCTCCATTCTCCTCCATCAGATCCAGGACAGTCAAGAGAACGAATATCCTGAAACATTAAATAAGACACAATAAATAACATTAAATTTTTTAAAAACTAAAATAAAAAAATTAATACAATGCAATAGCCTAAATATTTACCTGTGTTGCCCAAACTACTTCAGACCTATGTTGCGCCTGCATATGTAGAACTGAAACATCTTCGGGTCCAGGGATTGACATAGCTGAAATTTGGTCCGTCAACACTTGTGGTAAATTTGTTAGTATGAAATTAAAATTTAATGACATTTATAAACAAAATATATCATTGATCATGAAGAAATGTGTGCATGGAATTTATAATATATAAAAGTTGACATAACAAACAAATAAAGTAGCATAAACATAATTATAATGAACTGACAAGATTAATTGGGCGTATGACGGGGTCAGGATGGACACCTCCGCCTATCATGTCCAGTTTGGGAACATAAACCACAACGATTTGTCATTATTCTCCGCGATTGATCCATCTCGTTTTGAATGCGAGTGAAATTTGGTCGACCACGATGCACAACCCGAAGTCTGTCATGACCTGGAATCAAGTTCGAAAAATTGGTCTCTAGCCAGTAGTCCTCGTGAATAATCGGGCGAAACGATGACTCCCATGCCATCAATTGGTTTGTCATTGTGTACTCAGCTGCAATATAGCGAAATGCATCAACTCTACTATACTCGGTGGCCGCAAGCATATGAGAGCACGGATATCGCCAAATTTTATACTTTCTACATGTGCAATTAGCGTCATCCCCTAATGTGACTTCATGAGCGATCAGGCCCCCAATGAGAGTCTTTCTAGTTTTCACGTGGTAGATCATGTTTTCTTTAGAAAAAAAATTATATTACATTAAATATGTGTCGATGCAGTTATATGTAACATGAAAATAATTAAAAAATAATAAATTACCGATTGAATATTTGAACTTTGTATGTTTTAGACTCGGCTTGAGATTTCAGTATTTTCTCAACGACGTGTTTAACATATACATAACCATCGGCCGAGTCCTTTAGAGCTTGTTGTCGACCAATATCAAAGTATTTAACCATCCTGTAGAACGTAATCTTCACGGATGCAGTAATTGGAACATTTCTTGCACCCTTCAAACAGTTGTTAAATACCTCTGCATAATTGGTCGTCATCACTCTCCAACGCTTACCATCGTCGTGTGCCCTGGTCCATTTATAAGGTGGATGATTGCTCAACCATGCATGCGCCTGAACATCAATGTTTTTGATCTCTTCCATGATAGCATTAAATTTTCGAATTTGTGTCGCAGCACCCGCATTCCAAGCAAGATCTTTGAGATGCTGATTTTTAGCAATCTTGTTGAAATTGCTGCAAAGGTGACGCAAACAAAATCGATGATGTCGGACAAGCTCATTATGTTGATTAAGCCAAATACTGTCAACCGCACTAGTAATGCCGCCGTGTCTGTCCGATATCAATGTTGCCTCAGGGCGATTTTCGACAATATGCCTCTTAAGCATGTAGATGAACCATCGCCAGCATCGATAGTCCTCTGTCGGTACGATGGCGAATGCCAATGGATAGCACTTGTTAGACGGCGTCATTCCAATGGCGATTAAAATCTTTTCCTCATATTTACCATACAAGTGCGTCCCGTCGATGGTGATTACGGGGCGACAATAACGCCATCCGTCAACTGAAGCTTTGAATGCCCAAAATACCATGTCGAACGTTTTGTAGGCAGGCATATCAGTCGACACAGTCCTCCACTCGACAATCGTTCCCGGATTATAGTGCTGCAATGCGAACATAAACTTCGGCAACTTCTGATAAGATTTTTCCCAATCTCCGAACAAGGTCTCGATGGCTTTAGCTCTAGCCATCCAAGCTTTTTGGTAGGAGATGGTGAATCCCTGAGACTCCTTGACGTAAGCCACAATCACGCCAATCTTCAATTTTGGATCCTGTTCGACTTGTCCAAGTATTAGGTTCGCAATGAGTCCATAATCCAGATTTTTATGATCTACAGCAGTATGATTATAAAAACATGTATGCTGCCCTTCATACTGCGTAATCTGAAACATACCGTGACTTTTTTTCCTACCCGCCCGCAACCTCCAACTGCATCCATGCAAACAATGAACTGACCAGACTTTTTTGTTCGTTTCCAACACACGAAACTCTTTGTTTTTCTTCACGTGGTAATATTTAACGGCCTGCTGCACATGTTCCTTATCCTTAAAGACCATACCAACACGAAATTCGTCCATCTCTGGTGTCCAAATTTTTTTTCGCAATTTCGGCTCGTATTTTGCCATATCATCGTCGTCGCCCCATTCCAAGTTACTGAAAAATGGAATATTCCTTTCCAACAGCAATTGTTGATTCTCACTCCCTTGCCCACTAGGCCCAGCATCTACAACTTCGTCTGGGTCAAACGCAACATCTGCATCTAACTCTTCCTCTGACACATCATGACGACTATCAATTGTATTAAACTCACCACCATAATTACTTGTGTCATGTTGCGGTGGACTAGTCGGTGAATAATGGTGATGTGGAAGACCAAAGCTGGTACCTTGATCATGATCAGATTGGGGGTGCGGCATGGGAGTATTGTGGGAATAATATTGTTCTGGAATGTAAGGGGGTGGGACAATATAATTAGACTGGACTTCTTGGGGAAAGGTGCCAAAAAATTGGCCATCAGATTGGCTACTGTACGGATTAAAATTATGACTCATTAAGTTGGTAAAATAACCACTTCGAGGGAAAAAATTCGAACCATCAGCAAATGCTCGTTCTACCTCTACATACACCTCAACAGCAAGAAGCGAGGGTTTGTAAAGTGGTAACTCAAGTACTTGATTTAATGCTGAGTCATCCCCGATAGAAAATAGGGTATATTTATAATTCGCCCCAAAAAGTGCCATCGGCATCCTACACTTTAGTTTCAAATTCCCATCAGTCTCATTCTCAAGAACACACGGTTTTATCATCTCAATTAATTCATCTAAGGTTGTTCCCCTATGGACAACCAAAGATTTTATAGCTGATGTACTGTAACTAATTCTGAATTCAGTACCTTCCAATATTCTACCACCCCAATTCAATAACAAACGAACGTGATCCATTTCAAGCGGCTATCATTTCAAAAGGCAAAACAAAACAAGAAAATAATATCATCAACTCAAACTCAATCATAAAAGTATGTTCTTATACCAATGTTTACAGTGTTAATTTTTTATGGCTTTGAGTATGTTTTAAACTAATATATATATTTTTCTAATTTGCATAATTTTGAGGGTCAAAGTGCACAATTTTTAATTTAAAATTTATAAATTAAACAACTAAATTCATAAATTTAACTTAAAATTTAACTAACTAATTCACAATTTTAACTAAATAAAAAAAATAAAATAAACAACTAATAATTTATTTTAAAACAATAAAATAAATTTTATATTTTTCTAATTGTCATACTTGGAGGGGTCAAAGTGGATTTTTTTAATTAAACTCAAATTAACTTACAATTTATTTTAAACCAATATATATATTTTTCTAATTTGAAAAATTTTGAGGGGTCAAAGTGCACATTTTTTAATTAAAAATTGATAATTAAACAACTACATTCATAAATTTTAACTAAATCAAAAAAAATAAACAACTAACAATTTATTTTAAAACAATAAAATAAATTTTATATTTTTCTAATTGTCATACTTTGAAGGGTCAAAGTGCATTTTTTTTAATTAAACTTAAATTAACTTACAATTTATTTTAAACCAATATATATATTTTTCTAATTTGCATAATTTTGAGGGGTCAAAGTGTACAATTTTTAATTAAAAATTGATAATTAAACAACTACATTCATAAATTTTAACTAAATCAAAAAAATAAATAAACAACTAACAATTTATTTTAAAACAATAAAATAAATTTTATATTTTTCT
Organism: Eucommia ulmoides; assembly: GCA_016647705.1. Taxonomy (NCBI): domain Eukaryota; kingdom Viridiplantae; phylum Streptophyta; class Magnoliopsida; order Garryales; family Eucommiaceae; genus Eucommia; species Eucommia ulmoides. The sequence continues at coordinate 301,246 of JAENRU010000486.1, read as the reverse complement.
AATTGTCATACTTTGAAGGGTCAAAGTGCATTTTTTTAATTAAACTCAAATTAACTTACAATTTATTTTAAACCAATATATATATTTTTCTAATTTGCATAATTTTGAGGGGTCAAAGTGCACAATTTTTAATTAAAATTGATAATTAAACAACTACATTCATAAATTAAACTAACTAATTAACAATTTTAACTAAATTAAAAAAAAAAAAAAACAAAAAAAAAAAACCCCAACTAACAATTTATTTTAAAATAATACATTAAATTTTATATTTTTCTAAAACAATACATTAAATTTTATATTTTTGTAATTGTCATACTTTGAGGGGTCAAAATGTATTTTTTTTAATTAAACAACTAAATTCAAAAAATAAACTCAAATTAACTTAGAATTTATTTTAAACCAATATATTTTAATTTATATTTTTCTAATTTGCATAATTTATATTTTTCTAATTTGCATAATATTAAACAACTACATTCATAAATTAAACTAACTAATTAACAATTTTAACTAAATTTAAAAAATAAAAAAATAAAAAAAATAAAAAAACCCAACTAACCATTTATTTTAAAATAATACATTAAATTTTATATTTTTCTAAAACAATACATTAAATTTTATATTTTTGTAATTGTCATACTTTGAGGGGTCAAAATGTATTTTTTTTAATTAAACAACTAAATTCAAAAAATAAACTCAAATTAACTTAGAATTTATTTTAAACCAATATATTTTAATTTTAATTTTAATTTTTATAATTTGTCAATTTTTGAGGGGTCAAAGTGCATAATTTTTAATTAAAATTTTATAATTAAACAACTAAATTCATAAATTAAACTAAATAATTCAATATTTTAACTAAATTAAAAAAAAAACAAACTAACAATTTATTTTAAAACTTTTCTAAAACAATACATTAAATCATATATTTTTCTAATTGTTATACTTTAAGGGGTCAAAGTATATTTTTCTAACTAACTAACAATGTTTTTAAATAATATATTAATCTATATTTTTCTACACATGTGAAAGGGGCCATAGTGTAATTTTTAATTTAACAACTAAATTAACAAATTAAACTAACTAACTAATTTACAAATTAATTTAACTAACGAACCAACAAATTATACAAGTAAACTAACTAACAAAATTAACTAACAAATTAGACAAGTAACAAATTAAAATTAAACTATCCTCTAATGTTTTTTTTCATGTTTTAAAAAAATTAAATTAACAACTAAACTAACTAATTTATTAAATAGTGTATTATATAATGTGTAAAAAACAAGTAATCAATGAAACTAACAAACAAGAAAATTAAACAAAAAAATTAAACTAACAATTAAACAAGTAAGTAAATTTAATAAGTAAAAAACATACTAATCTAATTAACAAATAAATTAAAAAAAATTAAAATAAACTTACCTTTTGTAGTAGGAGGAAGATGTTGTGAAATTTGTCAAATATTGATGAACAATCTTCGTTAAATTTTTTCACCCAAAATGTAATGATCAAAATTTGTGAAATTGAGGAAGGAACAAGGAGATGGAGAAGGGGAAGGAGAAGGAGAAGGCTGAGAGTTGCATGAAATGGAGGAGGCCGGTTGGGGTTTATATGGGGCTCAGTCGCATGCCGGTAAGGGTTTATGTGTGTGTGTGGGGGGGGGGGGGGGTGAAAACCGAAGCTACAGCTGCAAAAGCAGCTGGTTCGTGACCGGCTACTTTATGCGGCTCTAGCTTAGGGTCCCAGGGTTGGTAACCCCGGGACCATCTGTCCAAAAAAAAAAAAAAAAAAAATTCAATCGGCAAATCCCAGGGTTGGCAATCCCGGGATCTCAGTTCCCGGGACTACCAACCCCGAAATACATGAGATAGGTAAATAAGTTAAAATATATCCGTTGTCAGATTTTTTTTTTTTTTATATTTATTAGGTAAAGAACTCTGTGGATTCATTTATATTTTTTTAATAATAATTCATGAAATATTGAAGGTATATTTGTTCATAGTGAAATACATCAATTTATGTATTTTATTCTTTGATGCAAGTGGTTATAGGAGAATTGAAATATGAGAGCTTCTAAACGTACATCTTTTTACTTACCATACACCCCTAAAAAAATATTTAATTCAATTACTATTTTACCCTTTAATTATTAACATATATTTTTATTTTTAACAATTTTATCCCGTTTTCTTCCTCCTCCAACTGCTTCTGTTTTGGCGAGACCACTGTTGGTGTCGCCGATTTTTTCTCTCTCTCACTAACTCTCTCTTCCTCCTACTTTTCCTAGCCTCTCCCAGTATATATAAGACAGAGAGGGAGAGAGAGAGAGAGAGAAAGAACATGCGGAGGAAGAGGATGAGGGGTCGGTTGTGACATGGGTGAAGAGGACTGGCGGGTGTGAGGGTGATCGGTGGGGTGGTCGTCGTGGTTAGGTGTGACAAGCAGGGAGGGAGGGTTGGAGGGTTCATGAGTTTTTTTTTGTGTGAAAATAATAGGGTAAAAGAAAACAAAAAATGAAAGTAACTTTAATAAGGATAAAATAATAATTTCAAAATTATTTAGATTTGTTTTTTTTATAGGATGTACATTTAAGAAAAAATGGTTCTACATATAGAAGCTCTTTTGAAATATTCATAACATTCCCAAGTATAAATAGTTTAGATCATGTGATACTTTGTACTTAATTACAGAGAATTTATGCATCCAAATTTTATTAATATACTGAACATGAACATGGGAGATGATAGGTACGTACAAACGTCCACCTAATATATTTTATAAGTCTAGTTTCAAGGTCAAAATATACTTACCCCTGAAATTTACATTCACTTGCATTTCACACTGTGAATTTGAAAATCTGATACGATTGAAATTGTTCCTACCATACTAACTCCATATTATTTAATGTCTAACCATAGACATTCATAGTTATTGAGTTTTTGTGTGCGCTATAAGAATTCAATGAATGGGGTTTTCACATCTTGCACCCCTGAAGTTTGACCATTACTTCACATTGGTCCCCATAGTTTTGGGTGTAAAAATAGCGATATGTTATACACCCAACTTTTGAGATGTATGCCTAGTGGTATAAGGGTGCTGGTGAGATGTATAGCTCGTGTTCCTTTGTAATTTTTTGGTAGAACGTTTCCTTTTTCTATTTTGATCGTGGTGTGTTATGGAGCACCCATTGGGTCTTGAAATTTGGTAAGAAGGAAGGGTTTGCAAAAGTTGTGCAAGAAAGTTTTCTTGCTCAAATCTCTGTTGAAATTTGAAATAACAGTTGTTGCAGTTTGGCTCTGATGGTTGATTTTACACTCTTAAAGACCTTGAGCTCCAGTTATTGAATTTTCTTTGCCAAGAAAATTGCCTTTTGATCTCGTCGGAGGATTGATCCCGGCCAATTGAAGTTATCTCTTGGCTTCGTCGCTTAAGGCCTGAAGTATCATGTTTTTTTCTTTGGTTTTTTTTTTGAAGTGTAGTAATGGTGTACAATTATCTTGGTGATTCCTGCGATCTTTTGTATTTTGGGACCGAGCCCCAGGATGCCTTATTTGAGGTTGGAGGGTCCTTTGTTAGGTGCCAGCGGTTCCTGTCTGAAACTATTTGGTGATGGTGTTTGTGAGGGTCTTGTAAGCTATGTGGTAATTTTTTATCGTGTAGCAAGGGAGACTCTCCTCCTTATTAATATATATCCATTTGCTTATATATATATATATAAACAATTAGAGCAAAAGAAAATCTATTTCTATTTCCGAAACAAAAATAGAATATTAGGAAAAAAATGTAAAGTTTCGTAATCAAAATAAAAATATAAAATTGAGAACAAAATATTTTGTTTCCATCCAATAATATTTTTTTAATTTTTTTTTATTCAAATTAATATATGACTAAAATGACAAAATTAATTTACATAATCGCTTAGATGTTCTCCTAACCCAACTTGGGAATAGACCGAAGGAACCATAGCATGGGGAATGTTCGCATCTCGTTGCAAGGTTCATTTTAATTTGTGACATAATTAATTTATAGGAAATATCGAAGTCAAATTGAGAATTATATGCCAAAATGAGGTAACATATTTTATGTGTAATAAAAAGATCTTACTATAAATTATAGAATCCAATTCCATCCCCATGAAGTATGGAATTCGATTCTATTCATTTTAATTTTAATGGAATCAAACTTTTGATTCCATTGAATAACCAAAAAAAAATGAGGATCGAACGTGGAATTATTATTTCATTCCATCCTCATTCCGTCCAACAAAACGCACCGTTAAAATTTAGATAATGTCACGCTTTTGGCTCTTGATATCTCAATTTGTTTTCTAAAATTGCTCCAAAGAGTTTGATTTTCTTAGGAACTAGTCAACTTGGTCCAGTTGACTAATTAGAGATTTGCATAAGTTAAAAAATACTGTATAAAGTGTAATCAGTACCCAAACTTTAGACCTGCAAAGAAAAAGTTAGCGTAAAAATTATTAATTGAAACTTTCAGAAAGGCCCGAAAATGATTGAAGTACACGTGGACTCCAAATTTCTTCGGTAGTAGAAATAATAGAGTATGTCTAGCGTAAAAGTATCTGCCGGCCGGTGGTTCTGCACTCCGATCTTATCGAATGGCCTTCTCATTTTCAATACAATCTCGGAAATGGAGGTATGAGCAATCCTGGCAAGCTGGAAAATCTGAAGTGTAATTTTGCAATGTCGATCCATCATGAGAAAACATAATCCATACATAAATCTGGTGTGGAAGATTGTTGCGAAATGCAATGTAGATGGATCCACAAATGTTCTTTATTTGATGCCCTATCTTTTATTGTTCCTATTTCGATTGTGGTTGTAGATCATCAGCGTTTGTTGTTTGTTTATTGATAGTCAAAACAAACTTAAATTTTAAGATAATTAAGAAGTGAGAGAATGAATCATGAATTGATATTATAAAAAGTGATACAAGAATACAACTATATATACATATATTTATAGGGGAAGTGGGGGCTAGGGTTTTGATCTAATGGGCCACGTGGGCTAAGCCCATATAATACATTAACATCCCCCATCAAACTTAAGGCGGTAAGTGAAAGGTGAACTTGAGTTTGGAAACCAGAGAGTGAAAACATCCGAGTGGATGACCTTAGTGAAAATGTTTGTTGTCTAATCGGCTAAATTGACAAATTGTAGACGAACCGTATTCTGGAGAATGTGACGACAGATGAAGTGACAATCAGTCTCGATGTGTTTTGTACGCTTGTGGAATAAATCATTGTAAGTGATCTGAATAGCACTCATGTTGTCATAGTGTAGGGTAGTGGCCGTAGGAGAAGAAATGTCCATGTTAGCGAGGATACATCGAAGCTAGAGAAATTCCTGAGTTGCATCAGCCATGGTACGATATTTAGCTTCAGTACTGGAGTGAGCAACCACAGTTTGTTTCTTACTATACCAGGAAAAAAGAGAATTGTCCAAAGAGAAACAGTAACCAATGGTTAAACGTCTGTCAGTGGTGTTTCCGGCCCAATCGGCAGCAAAATAAGCTTGTAAGATAGGAGCAGACTAAGCTGAGAAATGAAGCTCATGAAATAAAGTACCCTTAACATACCAAATAATACAAAGAACAACCGAGTAATGGGTGGTCCGAGGACTGAACAAGAACTGGTTGACCTAATGAACGACATAGGCAATGTTAAGGTGAGTGACAATGAGATATACATGACTTTCAACCAGTTGGCGATATAGAGTGGCATCCTGAAGATGTGAACCATAGTGTAGGGTAAGTCTGACATTCGACTCGAGAGGAGTAGTGACAATGGTTGAGTAAGTGATCCCAGCCTTAGAAAGGAGATTCGAGGCATATTTGGCATAAGAGAAAATATCCATCAGAACCTGATAAAACTTCAAGTCCAAGAAAATAGGTGAACACGCCAAGGCCTTTCATCTCGAATTGGCCACTTAGAAATTTTTTGAGTTAAACAATGCCACGTAGATCATCTCCAGTAATAACCATATCATCCACATATAGTTTAAAAAATGCCACGTAAATCATCTCCAGTAATAACCATATCATCCACATATAGTAAAAGAAGGATAATATCATTGGCAATATGGTGAATAAATAGAGCCGAATCATGAGCACTAGGTGTAAACCCAAACTGATGAATAGTAGTGTTGAATTTGGCAAACCAGGTACATGGAGCTTGTTTCAAACCATATAGGGCACAATAAAGATGACAAACTTTATTTCGAGGGGCATCTAGGCCGGGAAGGGTATGCATATAGACTTCTTCAAGAAGATTTTCATTGAGAAATGCATTTTTGACATCCATTTAAAAGAGGGTCCGTCTTCGAATGGTGGTGACGACAAGAAGTGTACGGATAGATGTGAGTCTCGCCACTGGAGCAAATGTTTCTTCATATTCAATAACATATTCCTGAGCAAATCCCTTGGCAACAAATCGGGCTTTATATCGCTCAACAGAACCATCAGAAAGCGTTTTGATCGTAAACACCCACTTGCACCCAATAAGAGTTTTTCCAAGGGGCAGATTAACAATATCCTAGGCATGAGTTTTGGTTAGGGCTTGAAGTTTTTCATCCATTGATTTCTACCAAAAAGGATTAATACTAGCCTCCTTATAGGATTGAAGCTCATGCAGATGAAGTATAGTGGAAAAACAATGATAATCAGCAAGATAAGAAGGGCGATAAGGTACCGTGGTAGATCTGCGGAAGTGATTTGGAGGATGGCTCTCAAAGGGAGTCGGTGTAGACTCATCAAATATAGGAATATCCTTAGGCACAACCGATTGAGTTGGAGGGGTGTGGTCAGCTGATAGTTCTGGAGCTAGAGTTGGGTTTGGAGAAATAAGGTCAGCTGGTGGTTCCGGAACAGAAGGGGTGATATCAGCTGTTGATTCTGAGGTGGACTCAACTGTACCTGAAATTGGATTTTGAGGAAATAACTTAATAGATAAATCAGTAAAGAATCTAGAGTTAATGAGAGTTGACATATCAAATGATCGTAAGGAATAGAACATTTAGTGTTCCCAAAAAATGACATGACGAGAGATACGAAGGGTCTTATAAATAGGATCCCAACATCTGTAGACACGGCATTTTGACCGCTTCGCAAAAAAATATACTTTATTTTATAGTTATTTTTATTTTATTTTTCTATTTATTTTATTTTGATTGTACCGTATTTGTGCGGTTTAATACTGCTAAATTAAGTTTTATTAATCTCTTAAGTAAATTAAATATTAGTAATTAATTAATTTATTTTTTTTGGTTTTGTAGATTTTTCGAAGTGGAATAAAAACGCGTTAATTCGAAACAAAATGGACCAGAAATAGATGAAAACGAGAGAGGCCTGCACCGAACGGGGGTGGGGGGGTGCATTAAGGTCGCACGTACGACCAAGGGCTGGTCGCACGTGCGACCAGGCTGGTCGCTGTAGCGACAAGGACTGCTGGCCGCATGTGCGGCCAGCAGGGGGGGCCAGCCCCCCCCCCCTTTTTGGGTGCACCATTTTTGGTGCACCCAAAAGGGGGTGGGTGCACCAAATTTCGGTGCACCCACCCCCTTTTTCCCCTCTTTTTCGCGTGATTGTCGGAAGAATTTTCAGAAATCCTTCCTATAAATAGAGGAAGGATCACAAGAGGGAGAGAGAAAAATTTTGAGATGAAGAAATTTTTGAGAGAAATTTTTGTAAGGGAGAGGAGAAATCTGGAGAAAAATTTTGAAGAAAATAATATTATTTTCATTTTATTGTAATTTTGAAGAAGAAAAATCTCCAAGAAGGTGGTAAATTTTCATCTGTTGTAAATCTTACTCTTATTTTTTTTAAGTTGTTATTATACTAATTTTTTTTTTTTGTAAATTAGATTTTTTTTTTTCTTCTTCCTTTATTATTTATTTTTTTTTATTTTTTTTTATTTATTTTTTATTTATTTTTTATTTTTTGTTTTAAGTAAATAATACAGGGTGGAAAATTCCCAACCTTCAATTTGAATGGCTAAGATTTAGAAGGGAATTACTCTCCTCGATGCGTGTGTACGGGTGTATTATTTAATTTGTATTAAATATAATGTGCTAACAATATGAGGTGAAAAATTCCCAACCTTCAATTTGAATGGCTAAGATTTAGAAGGAAATTACTCTCCTCGATGCGTGTGTACGGGTGTTTTATTTAATTTGTATTAAATATAATGTGCTAACAATACGAGGTGGAAAATTCCCAACCTTCAATTTGAATGGCTAAGATTTAGAAGGGAATTACTCTCCTCGATGCGTGTGTGCGGGTGTTTTATTTAATTTGTATTAAATATAATGTGCTAACAATACGAGGTGAAAAATTCCCAACCTTCAATTTGAATGGCTAAAATTTAGAATGGAATTACTCTTCTCGATGCGTGTGTGCGGGTGTTTTATTTAATTTGTATTAAATATAATGTACTAACAATATGAGGTGGAAAATTCCCAACCTTCAATTTGAATGGCATAAATTTAGAAGGGAATTACTCTCCTCGATGCGTGTGTGCGGGTGTTTTATTTGTATTAAATATAATGTGCTAACAATACGAGGTGGAAAATTCTCAACCTTCAATCAGAACGGTCTAGGTTTAGAAGGGGGATCACTTCCCTCAAATGTGTGTGTATGTGTATAAGGAGGATTTAAAAATAAAATAAAAACATTCGGATTTAAATTCTAATTGGACTTAATCGGATAAGGTACCGTCTTTGGACAGGCGTCTTGGGGTGCTTGACGCCTTTCCCGAGCGTAATTGACCCCCGAACTCTTTAAACGAATCTCTGGTTAGACCATATTATTTTTGGAGTCAAATTTTACTTAAGCCATTTTTTAATTATTTTCAAAAAAGAAAAATATGATGACCTAGCACATCATTTAAACCCAATGCTAGGTGGCGACTCCTTTTTCTAAAACAGGCTTAAGTACATTTTAATGAGAAAATCGACGTTTTTAAAAACCCTTCTCGTTTTACCAGCGCCAAGCATATATAAACATATATCTATATATATATATATTTGTTTTTGGTTTTCTCTGGAAAATTGGGGCGCGTTCAGCTGGCGACTCCGCTGGGGACGGCTGAGGGTCGAGCTCAATATGTCTGAATAAGTCCAATTAATCTAAAGTCCGAATGTTAAATTTTATTTTATTTTTTCCCTCAATTCAGTAAATAAGTTGTGATTTTTTTTATTTATTTATTTTTTTTATTTTTTTATTTTTTTTTTATATATCATTTATTTTTATATATATATATATTTTTTATTTTTTTATTTATTTATTTTTTTTTTTTTTTCCTTATTTCCTCTCAGGCCCTTATATCGTTGTAAATCCTCTGACAAAAACAAAACTGTCTTGTATCCATATTATCCCCTCAGGATTCTATGATACAAGACGAGAAAGGATTTTTTGTACTTGATGGATTTATGACGTCTGGGGAAGTCCTTAAAAAAAAAAAAAAAAAAAAAAAAAAAAAACACCAAACAAGTTCAAAGTTTTCAATATCGGTAGGGAACGACAAAAAAAAATAAATAAATAAATAAATAAAAATAAAAAAAAAATAATATTTTTTTTTAATTAGTCGTTACCGAAATTGAAATCTTCGAATTAGAAAGAGCTTTAAGGCCACCTAAGACCCACGTGAACTAAAAAAATGATTTTTTTGTAGGTGAAAAAGAAAAGGACAAGACAAAGAAAATTGGTCCCCGAAAAGCAAATCCAGTTCCCCCCTTTCGAAGTCCGATCTTTACACGCAGTCGAGCACAGACTCATTCCAGGATGACATCAGAAAGCAATCCCGAATCTCCCCGAACGACCCAGATAGCTCAGATGCAGGAAACTATTGACAGGTTGATGGAAAGGATCAATGAACTTAGCCGACCTCATGAGGTGCCTATTCCTCCGTCCAACGGGACTCCTGTGACTGAATCCCCAAATGGAAACCCTACAAGTATCGGGATGGAGAACTCAGGGCCGAATTCGAACCACGTCGGCCCGAACTTTGCAGTACCGGTCTACTATGGACCTCAGATGGGCCCTCATCCTTTCGCCTATGGAGCTCCGACATATCCCATCCAGGGGCATGTCTATCAGGCCTCGCCAGAGGGCTCGGCCCCCGTCGCCCCGCAGATCCTCATTCACCCGGAGAGGGTCGTTGCTCCACCAAACAATTCAAATGATAGCCAACCGGCCCCGGCCATTGAAACTGAAAACAAAAAAGAGAATGGCCCTCCACCGGCTTGGCTTCTGAAAATGGAGAAATTAGAAAAAACTATGGAAGAATGGCAAAAAGAGAAGCTGTCCAGGAAAGCGACGTACAAGGAGTTGTCAGCACCACCCGGGATTGTGTACCCAGAAAATTTCGTGGTTCCAGAATTCACAAAATATGATGGCACTGGCCCTCCAGAATGGCATGTCAGCATTTACAAAGAGGAGTTAGGAATTCATGCTCGGAACGAAGACCTTTGCCTAAAGATGTTTCGGAGATCGTTGAAAGGGTCGGCTCTCAACTGGTACATGACCCTGGAGCTATCACAGATTAAAACATTTGAAGATCTGGTAGAGGCCTTCTATGAGCAATATGTGTACAATAGGGATGCCGCGCCAGACCGCAATACCCTCTACCAGATACTGAAAAATAAAGACGAAAGTTTCCGGAGGTATACTGCTCGTTGGAGGGAAGAGGCTGCCAAAGTTGTCCCTAAGCTGAGCGAGGAGGCTCAGTTAGAGATATTCAAATCAATTCAGTCACCGCCGTTCTATCGAGCATAGCAGTGGTTTCTTTCGGCGATGCGATCAAACAGGCCGAGGTGACGGAAGAAGGAATAAGGAGCGGAAAAATTGAAGGGGCCCAATCCAATCTGACGAATAGGTCAGCCCCGCCAAAGATGAAAGAAAATGAAGTAGCTGTTGTCGTTTCCCCTCGACAAACCCATTACCAAAACTACCCCCAAACTTCTTGTCCCTGGAACTACCCGAACCAGAACAACCAATATCATAACTACCCTCCTCAAAGTCGCCAAAACCAAAACTATCCTCAAAACCAACCCTATTCCCAAAGCCGCCCCCGCTATTACCAAAATGTACCTCCCCCTTATCAAAACCACATTCCCCAATATTACCCTCAAGCCTACCCAACACCCTCTTACCATACCTATCAACCACGCCCGAACACCCCACCTCAAATTCCTAACCGCACTCTAAGGTCAGGAACCCAATACCACCAAGACCTTCTACCTCATGCTACTGGGGGAAATTTCTAGAACGACAACAGATAGCTACAAGACCTTCCAGTTTCGATCACCGAGTTGTACCGGAATTGTTTGAAGCAGGGGATGCTGACGCCCCTTCCATTCTACGAAGTTAAACCTGGGAGTAAAGCAGCTTCTTCAAATGCTTTCTGTGAATACCACTCGGGAACGAGAGGACATGCGACTGAGCAATGCTTTCAGCTAAAAGACAAAATCCGGGAGTTTATACGAACCGGAGCCATCACATTTCCTAAACAACCTGAGGCCGGTACGCCAAATTGTCAGCAAAATCCGTTGCCTGAACACGCCTCCTCAGGAAGTGGCGTCAATCTAATTTTCACAGAGGAGGTCGAAAAAGAAGTTGATGTGATCGATATCGGTGGTGTTTATTTACACCCGGAGGTTCTCTACGGAGGGTTCGAATTACATCTAGAAAGGGTAGCCCAAAAACTGGAGAAATCTCTAGTTTTGTCTTTTCCAATCCAAAAGATGGTGGAAAATCTCAATAAGGTTCCGTGGAATTATGAGATCGTCGCTAAAACAGGAGAAGGAGAAGAATTGCCAATCTCCGTAGGAGAAACCGGTGGAATCACTCGGTCTGGAAGGGTGTATACGCCACAGGATTTGATCAGGATTCCTGTGAGAGAACCAAGAGGGGCCCTGAAAAAGCCAGTGTCAGAACCGGAGGCTCACGACTTTCTAAAGGCAATGAAGAATTCAGAATACAAGATAGTGGAGCAACTCAGCAAAGCACCGGCGCAAATCTCGATACTCTCACTACTTCTATCCTCAGAAGTACATAGACAGGCACTGCTGAAAGTCCTAAATGAAGCCCACTTGCCTAGCACGATCTCTCCGGAGAAGTTTGTCACTCTGGTCGAGCAGGTCCTAGGATCTAACACCATCACTTTCACAAATGACGAGATGGACGATGATGGAACAGGTCACAATAAGCCTTTGAATATTACGGTCGAAAGCCATGGAATGTTCATAGCTCGGGTGCTGATTGACAATGGATCGGCACTAAATATCTGTCCTTTGTCGACCCTGGAAGAAATGGGGATAGATCTATCACAGGTTCGATCGTCTAAGACGGTTATCCGAGCATTCGATGGGGCTACGAGAGATAGTGTTGGAGAGATTGACCTGCCAATTAAAATTGGTCCAATACAGTTCAATGCGAAGTTCCAAGTGCTCGACATACCTGCTTCGTATAACCTATTGTTGGGGAGGCCATGGATCCATAACGCTGGGGCAGTGCCTTCATCTCTACATCAGAAGATCAAGTTTATCATTAATGACACACTGTACGTGATCAGGGCTGATTCAGATATCATACCTTTCCATCAAGCGATAAGTCGGCATGTCCCGTTAACAGATGACGGAAAGGAGAAGGAGAAGATTGAAGCCTCATATCACGTGTTCGACGTTGCGAATGCTACCTTTGTGAAGGAAGGAGGACACGAGATGATACCATCACTGTCTAACACTGTGGCCTTCGTTGCTAAAGAAATGAAGTCTCGGGGTTGCATTCCCGGGAAAGGTTTGGGCAAGAATCTAGACGGAATTACAGAACCGATAGAAGTCAAGGAGAAGAAGGGGAGATTCGGATTGGGATACGAGCCGACAAAAGCAGACAGAGCGAAGTTCTTCCGGAAGAAGAGGGATGGATCCCCAGACAACCAGCCAATGAAAATTCCGCATATCCGGGTCACTTTCCCCTATCCAGCAGAAACCCTCAACAAAGGGAAGGAGACCGCAGGATTCAAGTTGCACCCTGAGAGAGTAATGATCAAGGAAGCTGTGAATGTAATCATGAGAGACGAGGCAGGGCCAAGTCATGGGTCTGGTATTCGAACCAAGGGAAAAGAAAAGCTGCAGAATTGGGATTCTTGTTCTCTCCCAATTCGCCAGGCGTTTCGGTAAACTTAGGGAGATTTTCTGTTGGTCATCCCTCCATCCACCTTGCCTTCTAGATGGAAAGGGATTTTGCTTTGTAATGGGTTTTTATATTTAATGAATGCAATTCTGTTTTATCCGACATATGGTTTAAATGTTTAAATTTTATGCTTTCAGGATGTCTAAAACACCAGTGTATGATGCATGCGATATAACTGAGCTAGAGTGCGATAAGTATGATTTCAATGCAGAACCAGACCATGACCCGATGAGAGTGGAAGCAGAAGATGACTCTTGCCAGCCAGACGATGGTGAGATCCGAAAAGCTTTCACGGAGTTCGAGAACAAGCCGATTCCCAGTAACGATGAGACCGAGTTAATAAACTTGGGGACCTCGGAAGAGTTGAAGGAAGTAAAGATTGGATCAGCTCTCATGACTCTGGAAAAGAAAGAGTTGACAACACTCTTAATTTCCTACCAAGATATCTTTGCCTGGTCCTACGATGACATGGTAGGACTGGACAAGAGTATCGTGGCCCATAAGCTGCCGCTAAAGCCGGGGAGTATACCAGTCAAACAAAAGTTGAGGAAACTAAGGCCCGCTGTCAGCCTCAAGGTCAAGGAGGAGATCGTGAAGCAATTCAATGCCCGAATTATTGAAGTCTGTAACTACAGTGAATGGCTCTCAAATGTCGTTCCCGTGCCAAAGTCCTCAGGAAAAATCAGAGTCTGCGTGGACTATCGTGATCTCAACCGGGCGAGTCCAAAAGATGATTTTTCACTGCCAAACATTCACATCATCATCGACAATACTGCGGGGCGAAAGCTCTATTCTTTCGCCGATGGGTTCTCTGGCTATAATCAGATTCTGATGGATGAGAAAGATCGAGAAAAGACAGCCTTTACTACCCCATGGGGAGTCTTTTGCTATAGGGCGATGCCTTTCGGTCTCAAAAATGCCGGGGCAACATACCAAAGAGCAATGACGACCCTATTTCATGATATGATGCACAAGGAGATGGAGGTATATGTTGATGACATGATCGTTAAATTACAGGAGAACGAGGATCATCTCTGCCATTTGAAAAAGGTGTTCGACAGACTTTGAAAGTACCAGCTCAAGCTCAATCCAGCAAAATACGCGTTTGGGGTGGCTTCCGGAAAACTTCTTGGTTTCATGGTAAATCACCATGGAATCGAGATTGATCCTGCAAAGACGAAGGCCATTCGTGAGATGCCGCCGCCGAGAAATGAGAAAGAAATCCGAGGTTTTCTGGGGCGATTAAATTTCATAGCCCGATTCATCTTCCAACTCACTGCCACTTGTGAGCCAATCTTCAAGCTACTTCGAAAAGAAAGTGACGGGCGATGGAATGCAGATTGCCAAAATGCCTTGGAGAAAATTAAAGTATATCTAACGAACCCTCCCGTTCTAGTGCCGCCTCGGGAGAAGGTTCCGTTATTACTATATTTGTCAGTTCTCGACTCCTCCATGGGAGCTATTCTTGGGCAACTCGATAAATCTGGAAAGAAGGAGCAAGCCATCTACTACCTCAGCAAGTGCTTCACAAAGTATGAGGAAAATTATACCTTGCTGGAGAGAACCTGTTGTGCATTGGCTTGGTCCGCTCAAAGACTGCGCCATTATATGCTCCCACTGACTACCTACTTGATAGCCAGGATGGATCCCTTAAAATACATCTTCGAGAAGCCGATTCTGTCAGGAAAAGTTGCAAAATGGCAGATGCTGCTGACGGAGTTCGATATCATCTACAAGACCCATAAGTCAGTAAAGGGTCAGGCGATAGCAGATCAGTTGGCTAGTTGTCCAGCTCAAACGGATAACCAGCCTCTTGAGACGCTATTCCCTGACGAGTCGATTCATGCGGTGGATGAAGAAAATGAGGAAACAGTCTGGAAAATGTATTTTGATGGAGCAGTGAACTCTCGAGGGGCTGGAATCGGAGCCGTTCTGGTTTCTTCGGGCAAACAGCATTATCCAGTGGCTTCCAAGTTGAAGTTCCAGAGCACAAATAATCGAGTTGAGTACGAAGCCTGTATTCTGGGACTCCAGCTGGCTGTCGATATGAAAATCAAAGAATTGCTAGTGTTCGGAGATTCTGAGCTGATAATCAATCAGGTAACGGATAAATATGCCACGAGAGATCCGACCTTGATAGCCTATAACAATCACCTCCTGGAGTTGTGCGAGCAATTTACAATAATAGAATTTGAAAGCATACCGAGGCTAAAAAATGACTTCGCCGATGCCTTAGCTACCTTGGCATCTATGACATCTATCACTCGAGAGGATGATGATATCATTCCGGTGGTGATCCGAGTTCAACGCCGACCGGCCCACTGCTGCCAGCTTGAATCTGAGCCAGCCAAAGACCCGTGGTACCATGACATAAAGAACTTTCTGAAAAATCAGGAGTACCCGGAAGGGGCATCAAGTGTTGATCGGAAAACTCTCCAGAGGTTAGCAGGCCAATTCTTCCTAAGCGGGGAGACACTGTACAAACGCTCCCCTGACATGGGCCTGTTAAGATGTGTTGGAGTCGAAGAGGCCATCCAGTTGATGAAAGAGGTCCATGGTGGCATATGTGGACCTCACATGAGCGGCTTCATGCTTGCCAAGAAGATCCTGAGGACCAGTCATTTTTGGTTAACGATGGAAAGCGACTGCGTGCAGTTTGTTCGAAGATGCCATAAGTGTCAGATTCATGGTGATCAAATCCATGTCCCACCTTCGCACTTTCATTGCTTGGCGGCCCCATGGCCCTTCTCAATGTGGGGTATGGACGTTATTGGGGAAGTTACCCCTAAGGCGCCGAGTGGTCATCGCTTTATCCTGGTGGCAATTGATTATTTTTCAAAGTAGGTAGAAGCCGTTTCCTTAACCCGAGTAACTCAAAAGATAGTAGCTCGATTCATCAAAGAAAATATTGTGTCAAGATACGGTTTGCCGCAAACATTGATAACCGACAATGCTAAAAACCTGAAGGGTTCAGAAATACAGAAAATATGTCAGCAGTTCAAGATCGAGCACAAAAACTCAGCGCCTTACCGTCCAAAAATGAATGGAGCAGTGGAAGCCGCCAACAAAAATATAAAGAAAATTCTCCGGAAGATGATTGACAATTATAAGGAGTGGGATGATATGCTGCCATATGCTTTGATGGCTTACCGAACCTCGGTTCGGACCTCGACAGGGGCAACCCCCTATTCTCTGGTTTATGGCACAGAAGCGGTGATACCAGCCGAGGTGGAAATTCCATCTCTACGAGTGCTCATAGAGGCCGAGCTTGATGAAACTGAATGGGTACAACAACGGTTGGACCAACTTTGTTTAATCGATGAAAAGCGGCTGACAGCGATATGCCACGGACAGTGTTACAGACAGAAGATTACTAGAGCTCATGATAAACGGATATACCCTAGAGTCTTCAAGGTTGGTGAGTTAGTTTTGAAGAAAATCTTTCATTTCCAAGATGAAGCTAAGGGTAAGTTTGCGCCAAATTGGGAAGGTCCTTTTGTTGTTCATAAGGCTTTGAGCGGTGGAGCGTTGATTCTCCAGGAAATGGATGGTGATGTATTTCCCGAGCCCCTAAACTCGGATTCTGTAAAGAAATACTTTGCCTAATAAATGTCCTTATTTTCTAAGTAAGTTTATTTCAATTTGTGATTATCTGTTGCTTCAAAAAAAAAAAAAAAAAAAATACGGCTCGAACATGGTGAAAACTCGAAAGGGCGCTATGAGAAAAATGTAGAGACCGTGTCGCAAAAAAAAAAACAGTTAGATCACTCATAGGGGCATTTTTGGAATTCCCACTACGGTTGACTTCCATTGACCGTAAGACTTTTCTGTGTTCGGAACTTGATGGATTTGAGCAAGAGTTGGAATCTGTGAAAAGGAACATCGAATATGGCTCAAATTTGCATTGAAATCATATTTGTCAGACAATCCGGCTTGAAATCTCGCAGTCAACATATCTGGTGATAAAGATACCTGTTTGGGGTAAGGTTTTACACGTTTTCCCATATTTGGTTAAATCAGTTTTGCAGGATTTGAAAAATACAAAGCAAGCAGGAGTATGTGATTCTCCTAAGCACTGAGGATGCCTAGTAGAAAAGAGAAAGTGAGAATCGGCGGGTGCAGAGAAATAAAGGCTGATAGGGATGTTGTCCAAAAAAAAAAAAAAAACCAGACCCTACCAACAACCCGGAGAAAACCTCCAGAAAGTACATCTCTAAGATTGACGGAAGGACGAGACGGAAAAATCTCCCGATACTGTCCCGTGACCCGAGAAAGTCAAGCGCCATCAAATGAGGGATTGCGATGGAAAATGGGGGGACGGAATTGCTAGTCGTCAAGAGTGACAAGTTTTTCAAACTAAATTTTCGTGTTGCAGGTGTTTTTTGTCCAATTACAGGGTTTTCAAAGGGCAGGGAAGCATGGATTTCTCTCTCACGAAGACTTCTTACCTTCCGGTTCAAATTAGAAACTTTTATTACTAAAAGTTCCAAAACTCTAAATGAGCCTCCAGGTATGCGTTTTGCCCTGAAAAGGGCGAAAAGTGAACTACGCCAAACTTAATCCTCGGCATAATACTAAGGTACGCAGGCAATCTATAAATGTTCGGTCATCTGAGAGTTCGGCTGGGGCACATTTATATCTTTGCTCTCTCATTCTGACTCAGTCACAAGTGGGGGCATATTTTATACTCTTGAACTTTCTTTAAGCCCCTGGCCAAGAGGGCTGGGGCATGAATAATTTTTATTACTCTAAACGATCCTCTAAACAGACACATGTTCGTCATGAGTATCGTTATGAGTCATTTTTATTACTCTAAACGATCCTCTAAACAGACACATGTTCGTCATGAGTATCGTTATGAGTCATTTTTATTACTCTAAACGATCCTCTAAACAGACACGTGTTCGTCATGAGTATCGTTATGAGTCATTTTTTATTACTCTAAACAATCCTCTAAACAGACACTTGTTCGTCATGAGTATCGTCATGAGTCATCATTTTATTACTCTAAACGATCCTCTAAACAGACACTTGTTCGTCATGAGTATCGTCATGAGTCTTTTTTTTTATTACTCTAAACGATCCTCTAAAGAGACACTTGTTCGTCATGAGTATCGTCATGAGTCATTATTTTATTACTCTAAACGATCCTCTAAACAGACACTTGTTCGTCATGAGTATCGTCATGAGTCTATTTTTTATTACTCTAAACAATCTTCTAAACGGACATTTGTTTATCATGAACATCGTCATGAGTATTCTTTTATTACTCTAAACGTACACGTATTCGTCATGAATCATTTTATTTTATTTGTTCTATTATTGAAAAATACACTAAAAATAAAAATAAATAAATAAATAAAGATAAAATGGGACGATCAAAATGACGTGATCTTTTATCTTTGTCAAGCAAGTGGGACTTGCATGACAAAGAGGGGCAGCTGTAGACACGGCATTTTGACCGCTTCGCAAAAAAATATACTTTATTTTATAGTTATTTTTATTTTATTTTTCTATTTATTTTATTTTGATTGTACCGTATTTGTGCGGTTTAATACTGCTAAATTAAGTTTTATTAATCTCTTAAGTAAATTAAATATTAGTAATTAATTAATTTATTTTTTTTGGTTTTGTAGAGTTTTCGAAGTGGAATAAAAACGCGTTAATTCGGAACAAAATGGACCAGAAATAGACGAGAACGAGAGAGGCCTGGACCGAACGGGGGTGGGGGGTGCATTAAGGTCGCACGTGCGACCAAGGGCTGGTCGCACGTGCGACCAGGCTGGTCGCTACAGCGACCAGTTGCACTGGTCACTGTAGTGACCAGGACTGCTGGCCGCATGTGCGGCCAGCAGGGGGGCAGCCCCCCCTTTTTTGGGTGCACCATTTTTGGTGCACCCAAAAGGGGGTGGGTGCACCAAATTTCGGTGCACCCACCCCCTTTTTCCCCTCTTTTTCGCATGATTGTCGGAAGAATTTTCAGAAATCCTTCCTATAAATAGAGGAAGGATCACAAGAGGGAGAGAGAAAAATTTTGAGAGGAATAAATTTTTGAGAGAAATTTTTGTAAGGGAGAGGAGAAATTTGGAGAAAAATTTTGAAGAAAATAATATTATTTTCATTTTATTGTAATTTTGAAGAAGAAAAATCTCCAAGAAGGTGGTAAATTTTCATCTGTTGTAAATCTTACTCTTATTTTTTTTAAGTTGTTATTATACTAATTTTTTTTTTTGTAAATTAGATTTTTTTTTCTTCTTTCTTTATTATTTATTTATTTATTTATTTATTACTTTTTATTTTCTTTTTATTTATTTTTTTTTTTATTTTTTTTTAAGTAAATAATACGGGGTGGAAAATTCTCAACCTTCAATTTGAATGGCTAAGATTTAGAAGGGAATTACTCTCCTCGATGCGTGTGTACGGGTGTTTTATTTAATTTGTATTAAATATAATGTGCTAACAATACGAGGTGAAAAATTTCCAACCTTCAATTTGAATGGCTAAGATTTAGAAGGGAATTACTCTCCTCGATGCGTGTGTACGGGTGTTTTATTTAATTTGTATTAAATATAATGTGCTAACAATACGAGGTAGAAAATTCTCAATCTTCAATTTGAATGGCTAAGATTTAGAAGGGAATTACTCTCCTCGATGCGTGTGTGCGGGTGTTTTATTTAATTTGTATTAAATATAATGTACTAACAATATGAGGTGAAAAATTCCCAACCTTCAATTTGAACGGCATAAATTTAGAAGGGAATTACTCTCCTCGATGCGTGTGTGCGGGTGTTTTATTTAATTTGTATTAAATATAATGTACTAACAATATGAGGTGGAAAATTCTCAACCTTCAATTTGAACGGCATAAATTTAGAAGGGAATTATTCTCCTCGATGCGTGTGTGCGGGTGTTTTATTTGTATTAAATATAATGTGCTAACAATACGAGGTGGAAAATTCCCAACCTTCAATCAGAACGGTCTAGGTTTAGAAGGGGGATCACTTCCCTCAAATGTGTGTGTATGTGTATAAGGAGGATTTAAAAATAAAATAAAAATATTCGGATTTAAATTCTAATTGGACTTAATCGGATAAGGTACCGTCTTTGGACGGGCGTCTTGGGGTGCTTGACACCTTCCCCGAGCGTAACTGACCCCCGAACTCTTTAAACGAATCTCTGGTTAGACCATATTATTTTTGGAGTCAAATTTTACTTAAGCCATTTTTTAATTATTTTCAAAAAAGAAAAATATGGTGACCTAGCATATCATTTAAACCCAATGCTAGGTGGCGACTCCTTTTTCTAAAACAGGCTTATGTACATTTTAATGAGAAAATCGACGTTTTTAAAAACCCTTCTCGTTTTACCAGCGCCAAGCATATATAAACATATATCTATATATATATATTTGTTTTTGGTTTTCTCTGGAAAATTGGGGCGCGTTCAACATCGATACCCCTTATGTTCAATACCATATCCAATGAAGCAACACAGGTGAGCCTTTGGTTGTAGTTTGTTGTGTTTATGTGGTTTGAGAAGAACCAAACAAGAGCAACCAAAGACTCTAAGTTTAGAGTAATCAGGCGATTTACCAAAAAGGCGTTCGAATGGGAACTGATTCTGGATTGTGGTAGAAAGGACACGGTTGATTGTGTATACTACTGTTAAGGCAGCATTACCCCAGAAATTTTCACGATATGATGACGAAATGAGTAGAGCACGAACGGTATCAAAATATGTCTATGTTTGCATTCGGCTCGTCCATTTTGTTGGGAGGTTCCTGGGTATGAACGGTGGGGAAACGTGTCATTTTTGTGAAGTATGTTTAGAAAGGCACGGTCTTTGTATTCCATTACGTTATCTTAACGAAAAACTTTGATATCTCGAGAGAATTGAGTTTGCACCATAGAAGAGAAGTCAGAATATATTTCATAAGAAACAACCAAGTATAACGAGAATAGTCATCCACAAATATATCAAAATAATGAGCACCACCCATTGATGCATGAAGAGAAGGCCCCCAAACATCATAATGTACTAAATCAAAAGGCGCAAGAGAAACAATTTGACTTTCATTAAAAGATAAAGCTGATTGTTTTGCAAGTTGACAATAAATACAATGAAAAGACTCATGTTGAAATGAACCTAACTGAGCACTAGAAATAAGAGAATGTAGACGGATGGATGAAGTGTGTCCTAATTGAGAGTGCTGCAATTCCACGGGTGAGAGTGTTGGAATGGATACAACGGATTGGTTTAGTGATGGTGAAGATGGACTTTGAGGTGAGTGAGCTCAAAGAGGTGTCCAACTTTACGACTAGTTCCAAGGCGTTTTCATGTCTGAGGGCCCTGCACACGATAACCAGTAGAAAAAAAATGCAAGTCAAGTCCAAGATCA
Organism: Eucommia ulmoides; assembly: GCA_016647705.1. Taxonomy (NCBI): domain Eukaryota; kingdom Viridiplantae; phylum Streptophyta; class Magnoliopsida; order Garryales; family Eucommiaceae; genus Eucommia; species Eucommia ulmoides. The sequence goes on along the minus strand of JAENRU010000486.1, from coordinate 279,633 downwards.
TATAGACTCATCTAGGGTTGAGTGAAGTGCCTCGATGCTACTTCTTCCATAACCTCATCCACAAAAGGAAAATTCACATCCGGAACAACACCCAGTCCTACTTGGCCCCCTTGCACCTCTTGGAGATGGGCTTCTATGTTGGCTAGGCGGCGTTCTACAGCCTCTCCTACTCGAGGCTTTCTCTGGATTCGACTGTCTATAGCTCGGGCCGTAGGGTTATGGGAGGGAGGTGAGTAGGAGTCAACCTCACGCTCACGCCGACCTCTATGATCAGACCTGGTAGGCCGATGAAGAGCTCGACCATTAGGGGACACCAATATATCCCTTGGTATAAATTCGCGTGGCAGTGGAGGTGGAGATCTCGACATTGCAAGGGGGGGACCTCTCTTGGCCTATAACCTCAGGATTGCGAGGCAGATGGCAGCCCTCAGACACCTGCCCATTCAGAGTGTCCATGAAAACATCACGGTCTTGAGGCAGCCCCTCGGGCATTGCGGGCTGGTCCACCCTGAGGGGGCGGTGGCAAGTGCACGAGGATGAGTTATACATCCGAATTGAACTCTCTTGCATTTAGCATTCAGGGAGATCAACCCGAGATGCATCCACAGCTCTTGAGGTCTGTCCCGCAGCCCCAAGTGGCAGAGTTAATGGTCCTGCCTGACCATGGGGGGGTAGTTATCCTCATTGGTAGGAGCTGGGGGATATGCACTTGGATTGTTCGACATGCCTTCTCGTTCTTCTATTTTGTGTCTATCTAATTGGACCTTGTGATCACTCAAGCTCAGCTGAGCAGATAGTAGTGATCAGGAGAAGACTTTTGGCTCGGTTCCCACAAACGGTGCCTAAACTGTTAGTGCATAAAACTGGTACACACCTCGAGTATGGTCCAGTCGGATGACAGGTGGGTCCTCTTACTGAGGTGGAGTCAGTTGGTTGGAAATTCTTCGGGTGAGCTATGCTGGGTCTTGGAAGGACTGACTTGTTGTGTCTAGAGTCTTGCTCCTTAAGGAGTGTGCCTGCAGAAGGCTCAGACCAGGGTTTATCCCGGTGAAGCCCGTCCGACGTGGTAATCAGTGCTCAGAGAGAAAAGGTATAGAATATAGAAAGTAACAAATGAACTCGTCGGTAATGTGAGTGTATTCAAGCGTACCTCGGACTTACATAGCCCCCGATATATATAGGCGTTGGAGATGATTAGTTGGGCCTAAACACGATTAATTAGTCGAAACCTTGTATTTAGCCGATAATCCAGGGCGTTTAGGAGATAACCGTTGGGCTTGGGCTTTTGGGCCCATTTGACGAAGCCCGCGGGCCTTTTTCAAGCCTGCGACTGGTGAGATGGTGGAGGAGAGCGGAGATCCATGGAGTCCTGGAGAAGAAATAAGGTAAAAATGGGAGCTGGTTGAGGTGAATGACTGAGTCCTTGAAACTGATCGTTGAGGGCACGTTGCAGAACTCAAAGTGACACGTCCTTACGGGGCTCCTCGCTCCTCCCTAGGTATAAATGAGATTTCAAGGAGGAGCCGTAGTCGGTGTATGCTCCAGTATGGCATTATGGATTCCGGAATGCATCTCTGTCATTGCGAGGGTTGACACATGACTGGGTCCCAAGTGCTGACTCAGATGTGCTAAAAAATACCCCCATCAGAATTTATTATCAATTTTTTTTTTGATAATAAATTTAATTATGACGGTGGAGAACATAATTCATCATCACATAATTGTTTCTACAAATCCAAAATTAAATTAAAAATATAATATTACATAATTTTAATAATATTATACCACAATCCTAACCTAATAGAAGATTAGACGTTCATTGTAGTGAAAAATAACTGTTTTCTCGGACATATTCCTGAAAATCACCATCATCACCATGCTTTGGAATCTTAGGCTTCAACTTTCAAGAAGAGAAAATGGAGGAAAAGGATGAAGAGAAAAAAAACACTAAATTATCTATATACAAACCTTCCTACTGTCTACTGTCGAGGCCTTCCTCCAGCCCAAGCCCGCTTTGGAATATATATATATGGTATATGTCATTGACCTATCCTATCATTTTGCACTATACCAACCTCCTTTGTCTTTTTGCTCAAACATCACTTACTTTCTTTTGGAAAACATTTCCCTTAGGTTATTTTTTTTTTAAAAAATATTAGCACCCCTATATTTTTTAAATAATATTTTTCACTCTTAACTTTTTAAATAATTATATTTACCTCTCACCACCGCCTAACTCCCACCGCCCAACTTCCACCACCCACCGCCACCACCATCTTCCGCCACCTTCCATCGTCACCACCCAACACCACCACCCGCTGCTACCTCCCACTACCACCACCCACTGTCCAACTCTCTCGCCACCACCCATCGTTGCCACTACTACCTACCGCCACCACCTACCGTCGCCACTTCCAACTCCCACCACCACCGGAGAGAGAAAGAGGAAAAAACAAGGTTAATGAAAGGGTTAATTTTTTTTTAATGAAATGTTTAAAAATATATATATTTTTTAAAATAGGGGTAGGTAGTGGTGGTGGGAGGTGGTGGGTGGCAGCGGTGGGAGGTGGCGGAGGGTGGGAGGTGGTGGCAGTGGGAGGTGGTGGGCAGGTGGCGGCCGATGGTAGGGTAGCGGTGGCGGTAGGAGGTGGTAGTGACGGTGGGTGCAGTAGTAGAAGGTGGCCGATGAATATATATAAATTAATGGGTTATTTATGTATTTTAGTTTTTTAGTATTTAATTATTTTTTAAATATTCAAGGATAAAATTAGTATTATAAATTTTTTTTTTTTATTTTTCAATCAACAAAGGAGGTAAGTAGTGTTTAAGCAAAAAGACAGGAAATGTCTCTAATATTTACAAAATGACAAGAGAGGTATCTAGGTATATTGTAAAATGACATAAGAGATCAATGACATATACCTATATATAAATATATCCTTCTAAATATAAAGCTCCTCACACGAAAAGCTGGCAAAGTAATGAAATGAAAACTTTTATAAAAGAAAAGAATTTTTTATGTTTGGTTCATGCGTAATTGAATCCACATGTTAATAAAATGATACCATGATGTCTACACTACTTTTTTCCTTCCTTTTGAGCTGCCTACGTTGATAATATTCCACCCATTAATGGCCTAATAAAATATATAATAATGCTCACTTGTATGAGCCACACTATTTTCGGTCACGCGCGCAGCAATTAACAGACAGATACGGTCAATTTCGAGTGTCTATATCTTTTTCATACGAACTCTGATTTAGCTATATGATCAGTCGTTTCATATGAAACATGTATCATCCCAACATTCTAACTATGCAATTAGTTATCTTCAGGAGAATAGACAATGGTCTTCATTTTATGGCTGTAGACCACAACTTTTATCTAATTGATCATTTTCTTGCGCATTTTGCTTCCTAAACAGTGTGTATTTCCCTTGTTTCCAAAAATATATAAAAACAAGGAAAATAAATTAATTACTATTATTTAATTTATTTAGGAGATTAACAAAACTTAATTTAGTGATATTAAATCGCACAAATACGGTACGATTAGATTACTTGGTCACCTAAGTGAAAACGGCTTTCACATAATCGTTAGAAAATAACTCCTGACGGGTATAAAAGATACATCTTTTAAAAGGTGCACGTACTGTTTTGTCGAGAGTTGTATTTCAAAATTTAAATCCATCTAGAAGACATCATCATTTGGATTTGATGCAAACATATATTTATTTCATGAAAGATAGAACACTTGGTGTTACTTCATATTTTATTATATTTATTAATGATTTTTCTGAAAAGTGTCTATCTATTCATTGAAAACTAAAGACTAGGTATTAGAGGTGTTTAAGCATTTCCATACCAAGGTTGAAAAAGAAACATGAAAGTAGCTAAGGTGTGTGCTACAGATAATAGTGGTGAAAACATAGGCCCGTTTGAGGAATATTGTAGGAAATACAACATCAGACTTGAGAAAAGTGTATCTAAAACTCCTCAACATAATGGAGTTTCTAAGAGAATGAACTAGACCATTTGTTATGGAATTAAGTGTATGCTTTCCCATGCAAAGTTTTCTAAATTATTTTGGGATGAGGCAATAAGGGCTGCAATTGACTTGATTAATTTATCTCTATCAGTTCTTTTGGATGGCGATATCCCAGAAAGTGTGTGGATTGGAAAAAAACATCTCCAATAAGCATTTAAGGGTATTTGTATGCCGGACATTTGTTCATGTTTTGAAATATGAGATGTCCAAACTTGATGAGGAGACAAAGCAGTGTATGTTCTTGGGTTATGGGCATAAAGAAATTGGCTACAGATTGTGGAATCTAGTTAATAGGAAGGTGATTTGTAGAAGGGATGTCATTTCTTAGAAAACCAGATTATCGAAGATGTTAAGAAAAGTATAAAAACTGAAACCCTCTGCCGAGTATCTAATCAACATGGATCCAATTCCAACATTCGTAACAGATCCATTGGAAGAACAGATCCACGAGACTATAGATGAAGCACATATCTGTAATGAAATAGTGCATGAGCAACCACCTCCACCTTCTCTAGTTGATGCTCTGTTGAGAAAGTCCAACAGGAATCGAAGGGACTTGTACAAAATATCAGTCTAATGAGTATATGATCCTTACAATTGAGAGAGACCCATAAAGATGTGAATAAATCGTGTCAAGTGGAAACAAAAATGAGTGGATCAAATCCATGCAAAAAGATGAATTCTTTGCATGAGAATCGCACTTATGACTTGGTACAACTTCTTAAATGCAAGAGATCTTTGAAGAATAAGTTTACAAATAAAAAATGGAGAAAATAGCTCATTTTCGAGGTACAAAGCTCAACTTGTTGTGAATGGATTCAGTCATAATAAAGGTGTTGATTTTGAAGAAATTTTCTCTTCAATGGTTAAAATATATTCAATCGGGTTCGTGCTTGGGTTAGTTGCTAGCTTGAATTTAGAAATTGAATAACTTGACGTGAAGACAACTTTTCTACATGGGATTTTGGAAGAGAATTTATATGGATAAACCAGAATGATTCAAAGTTAAAGGCAAAAAGAATTGTGTACGTCCAAACATAATCAAGTTTTAAGGGTATAAGGGTATATAAATGTAGACATGAAAGACGATATTGATACGAGAAAGTCCACATCAAGATATTTGATTACCTTTGCCAGGGGAGCAGTCTCGTGACAATCCAAGTTATAAAAGTATGTTGTTTTACCAACCAAGGAAGCAAAATAAATTTCATTGACGGAAACATATAAATAGGCTTTGTGGTTAAGAAAGTTTCTAGAAGAGTTGGGTCTCCAACAAGAGAGGTACAATCTTTACTACGACTGTTAGAGTTCCATTCATCTTCCAAAAGAATTCAACCTTCATGTGAGATCCAAACACATTGATGTGAGGTACCATTGGATTCGTAATGTGTTGGATAAGAAGTTGCTATAAGTTGAGAAGATACACACAGATGACAATAATTCAAATATGATGATCAAAGTTCTTCTAGAGCAAAAGTTCGTGAGTTGGAGAGAGAGAGAGAGCAGGTATTTTACATTTCCCTACATAGAGATTTGTTGGAAGGTCCAGCGCATATTGGGGTGGACGTAACCCAAGTCGCACTTGGGCTTAAAAAAAAGGCCCATTTGGGCTTTGTTAGGTTGCGTTTGGGTAAGGTATTTGACAAATTCAAGAGATTTGTAAAATGATGGGATTTCGAAATCCTGAATTTTGAAATTCTGTCATTTTATAAATCCCTTGTTTAGGATAAAACCGAGAACAAAAACAAAACAACAAGTACCAAGAACCAAGAACCAAGAACAACCAACCATCGCCATCGAAGAACCCTTTCTTGCCATCGCCATAGCCATTGTTTTTCTCACAATCGCCCAACAAACAACAACGTTCAACCACTGATTTTCTCGCCTGTTGCCATTGCCACTGATTTTCTCGCCATCGCCGTTGCAATCAAACAACCCTTTCTTGCATGATGACGGAAACGAAATCAAAAACAGGAATCGAACCCTAGAACGAAATCAACCATCGCCATCGAACCCTAGAACGAAATCAAAAATAGGAATCGAATCCTAAAACGAAATCAACCATCACCATCGAACCCTAAAATGAAATAAGAAATAGGAATCGGAGACGAAATCAAAATAAAAAACGAAATCAAATCAAATAAATAAAAAATGAAAACGAAACGACGAAATCAGATCAAAGAAGTAGAAGAAGAAGAACGAAGAAAGACGACGATGAAATACCATGACGACGACGAAATACCAGCTATGGTGTGACTCCTGCGAGGCAGCTTCAATGAAGAAGAAGGGATTCGACTTCATTGTTGAAAGAACGAAGACGAAGATGACGATGTCGAAGAGTTGAGAAGGGAGGATTTGTCAAATTCTGCCTATTTCAAATGGGAGGATTTGTCAAATTTTACTTGTTTCAAATGGATTTCAAAATCCCTTCATCTACCATTTTTTTAAGTTGAAAGGATTTTGCAAATCTCTCTCTCCTAAAACTCAAATAAGGGATTTGTCAAAAGAGGATTTTAAAATTCCTCTAATCAAATGAAATCTCTCTAGAAATCCCATACCCAAACGCAACCTTACTTAAATAACAAAAGGAAATTAAAAAAAAAAAAAAAAAAGCCCAATATGGCTTACTAGTTTGTTCTACTGCTGCAATGATTAAATAAAAGAGCCGCGGCCTTTTCGAGGTATCAGAAACACATACACAACAGTAGGTAGAGAGAGAAAAAGAAGAGGAGAGGAAACGACACTTGAACTTGAGGATCGGATGATGATTCAAATTTCTATTGGACTTAAATTTTAGGGCATGTTCTCGGCATCAAGTACATTAATTTCATCAAACTTGATCTTCAGTAACCCTCTTTAATTGGGATTCAATATTCTTCTCTAAATTCATTTTTATCGTTTCTTATTGAATCTACTTTTTTTTGTAATGTTTATGTGGTGATCCAAAAGATTTTTTTTAAAAGTATGAACGATTGTAATCTCATTATTTTGATAATAGCGGAAGTTGATATTAGACTTCGGTCCTATGATTTTTTCTCCGCATTGGGGTTTTCCACGTAAAAATTATGTCTTCTGTTTTATTTGTTACTTATGTTAATTTGGTTATTATTTGTGAGTGTTAAAATGGCTAATCTCATTTTAATAATATAAAGAAAGAAAATGAAATCTAAACAATTGGTGACTTTTTCAAACAGAAAAAAAAGATCCGAACTATCACTACCCGCTTTACAAAGCTGCGCTGAGCGGAGAATGGGCTAGTGCCGAGATATTCATCAACACAAATCCAGATTCCAGATTCCATCAAACAAGAGATCACGAAGAACGGAGAGAAGGCGCTGCACATTGCTGCTACGACTGGGAAATCGTTAGATTTTGTGCAGAAATTGGTGGGAACGATGCCGTCGAAGGCTCTGGAATGGCGCGACAACAATGGCAATACATCCCTTAATCTTTGTGCGGTGGTTGGTGATGTCCAGGTAGCACGTATAATGGTGGAGAAGAACTCGAGGATGCTTCACATGGAGAACAAGGGAGGTTACCTTCCAATCCACAAGGCGGCTCAAAATGGCCAAAAAGACATGGTTCTGTATTTGTTGGAAGTCACAAGAAAAGATGTTGAGCCTAGACCTCCTTTACCTGGCAATTCTGGTGTCCGGCTTCTGATTAGTGTCATTACTTCTGGATTCTTGGGTGAGCAAGTTTTTAATTCCCTTTTCTCTGCATTTCTCTTGTTTAGGAAATAGAATTAGAGAATTTATATTTTTTCTTACTAATCATACATCTCGAAAAATAAATAAATAAAAATTATTCAATTAAATTATTATTTTACCTTTTTATTCACTCACGCAAATATTTCCTTATATTCTGTTTTTACACCACCCTCACCCACTTCTCCCTCCCCTCTCTAGCTACAATTGCCGCCGGTAGCTGGCCATCGCCAAACTGCTGCTTCTCTCTCTCTTTCGCGGGCTAAATTTACCACGGCCCACGAGCTGTGGCGGTGCAGCGGATCTGAAGTGATCTGCCACCGCTCGCGGTGAATTTGGCCTAGAGAGAGAGAGAGAGGAGTTGTTGGTGGTGGTGGTGAGTAGACCAGGGGCTGGGTAGATCCGTTTTATATATATAGACACACACATATAGAGAGAGAGAGAGAGAGAAGAGGAGGAGGAGAAACAAGGCTGTGGAGAGGGGGTGGGTGGATGCTGTGGGTTAGCTGGGGAGCGGTGAATTGTCAGGTGGTGGGTTTGGGAGTTGTGAAAACTTTTGAAAATATAGGAGTGAAAAAGGCCAAAAAAAATTATTTTACAATGGGTAAAAAAAAATATCATAATGATTTCGATTTATTTTTTAAAAAAGAAAAGATATATATTTAACAAAAAAAAAATAAAATTGTACATATGGAAGCTTTCTTTTCTCTCTCTCTCTCTCTTTGGGGGGGGGGGGGGGGGGGGAGTGAATTTTATATTTTTTGACTTATATCTCCCCCACTTTAAAAACTTTTATTTTACCTCCTTATACTTTTAATTCATTGAAAATTTTATCATAGTTTTTAAATGTTATAGAAAATAAGGTAAACATATCAGTTTGATACAAAATTGAGATAAATATTATCCAAATAATCATTTTTTTTAATCACATATATATGATCTTTTAATCACATTTGAAAATCGATATATTATATGGACTAATCATCCTAGTTTTTCACTATGATAAAAAGTCTACCATCTCGGTTTTTAACTATGATAAAAAAAATTACTTTTAATTACACTGCATTCTATCATGATTTGTTTTGGAACAAAAAACTGTGATAAAAAATCTTTTTTCTTGTTGTGGGTGGCATTTGGTTAGTGTCTCTCTTTCTATTTTCAATCAACTGTGACTGCGAATTTTGTTTCTGTTATGGAGTATTCTTGGAATAGAAACATGTTTGGTAATGATGTGTTGAAATTGTTTCTTTTAATTTATGAAAACAGAAACGAAAAATAATTTGGTTGAAAGATTTGTTCCTTTTTTTTTTTCTTTTTTCTTTCTTTTTTTTAATTGTATGGTAGCTGGCATAGTAGTGTTGGTCGGGGGATGGTTGTAACCGGCGGGTAGTGGTTGTTGCAGGTGCGCAGGTGGTGGTGGTGATGGTTGGCAGGGTGGTGGGGAGGCTAGTGGATTGGTGGTGGTAGCCAATAGGCTGATGATGATAACAGTTTTTTGTGGGAGCCAATAGAAATTAACATTTTTTTTGGTTTCTCAGATTCATAAGAAATTCAAGAATTACTCTCAAATTGTTTTTAAAATTTTTGAAACAAAAATGTGTTTATCAAACGTATTTTCGTATTTTCGTGTATTAATCCTAAAATTTGAGGAGAAAAATAAAAATTAGAGAACGGAAACATAACCAAACGGGGCCTTACATAACCTATCTCGGCTATACTTTTTCATTTCCTGTGATTACATGAATTTATGGTTTACTTCAATGTTTTTTATGTGTACATTTTGCAACTTTGTTTGTTTATTTTTAAGCTCCTTGTACTTTAAGTTTGTTTCATTTTCATCCCTTCACTTTAAAAACCTACATCTCACACCAAGGTTTTAAATCGCGGTATCCGGTTACGTAACGGTAACGTCGCGGTGTGACAGTATCGAAAGTATCGGCCTGTCCGTAACGAAATCGACCGTAACGGTCGTGAATTTTTTAAAATCATTAGAATATTCTCAAAAACTCAATAAAAATTATTGTTTTACTCATTTAACCTTTAATAAATACATTATAATAGGTATTATGACATTTTAGGGTTATATACAATACAATAAAGATATAAAAAAAAAACTGTCATACTTAACAATTTTAAAAAAATAAGATGATGCACACAATACTTAATAAAAATATATTACACAAATATAATAAAAGAGTAAATTGTACTTCTACATCATATTACACAAATATAATAAATGAGGAATAGATCCTTCTTCACCCGACATTGTTAAATTTTAATTTTTTACAATTTACATACACAAATTTAATTCATACTATTTACTAAAATCATAATTAAAGTTAATTAATACTAAATTAACCATTATATATATATATATATATATATATATATATATATATATAATGTCATAAATAATAATGACAAAAAAAAGGCTATAAAAATAGAAGTTAGAAAATTTTAGGACTAAATTGTAAACATCATTTTATAAATCATTATTATTTCCAAACCCCCCCTAATTATCAACCAAACACACCCACCCAAATCAATGAACCGACACACTCACTCACGCCCAAATAAGGTGCAGAGAGAGAGAGAGACGAACGGAGTGAGGCGACGTCGCGACGACCAGGAGCTGCAACGTGACGGAGATCGATGGAGAGGAGCTGCGACTGTGACGTCGCCTGCAACAGTGAGAGCTATGTTCGGCGATGAATTGTTTTTGTTAGGGTTCGGCGACGCTGCGACTGATATGATATCTCAAAATTTGGCGAGGAGCTCTTTGATTTTTTGCTAATTGGTAAGTATTTTTTTGTCTTCTACTATTTTTTTCTTCTCATCTGCTCAATTATATGGTAGATTCTCTGAAGAAAGCTGAGAGATTCTCCTCACATGGGTGTCAGATGAAATTAGACCTCTATAGGTCGTAACGTCTGTAACGGACGTAACGGCCGTTAACAGCCCATATCGGCCCATAACGGCCCGATACGGTGCGATTCAGTCCTAGACTCCGGAATCGGCCGTGTATTGGTATCGAAGGCTTTATTTTCCGGTACGAATTGACCGTTACGTACCGTAACTGACGATATTTAAAACCCTGCCTCATACATTTATAATCGTGTGATTGATAGGAGAAACTCATTTTTTATTTTAAAAATATTAAAAAGAATTATTTTTCTTTATTTCTTAATTTAAATTTAATATTTAAAAGGAATAAATCAGAAAGACTAATTTTTTTTTTTTGGTTTTATTTCTTTAATTTTGGGTATGGTATTTATAAAAAAATCTAAAAAAAAAAGAAAAGGATAATTAGTTAATAGTCCCAATTAAATAAGAGTTTTTATTATATAGTCCCCCATAGAGAGATCATTAAGACAAAAATCATATTCACAAGTTTGGTTAGAATTCAAACCAAATAGTATAATTAATTAAGTTTTTAGTCCTTAGATAGAACAAAATAGGATATGAAAAGACATATATACCCCTCCCTCATTTACGTTAACCATTTACGTTAAAGGATAGCCCTTTCTCACTCTAAAACATAAAGGAGATCTCTCTCAAAGCCTAACATTACATTATCTCTCTCTAAAATCGGTGGTAGGAGATCTTTCTCTCTCTAGATATCAGGACTTAGGAGGTCCAAGTCCGTAGCAGCGGCAACGGGTGCTTTGCCTTTGAGGTAGACAGAGACGGCGACGGAGGTCGGCGAACCGCTAGGCATCATCGATTTCGAGGTTCTATCTCGCTCTCTCTCTCTAAACCCTAGCGATGGCTTGGCCCGTGAGATCGACGGAGACAATCTAGCGATGGCTTAGCCCGTGAGGTCGACGGAGATAGAAACGGACGTCGGCGAACCGCTGGTGATATTATTTGTTTTGCTTTGTTTTTATGGATCTGAGTTTTGGTTTTTCATGTGTTTGAAATTTCTGCTCATTCCCCTCTATTTTCTCCCAATCGGACATTAATGGGGGTTCGAATTCTTGCTAAGTTTTTGAATCCTTGGTTTTTGATTTGTCATGGTCAGGTTGTTTTTATTTGATTGTGTTGTGTAACTAAGATATGGGGGTTAATGGTGGTGGCATTGTTGGCAGAGGTTTGCGAGGTTGTGCTTAGTTAGCATCCGCAAATTCTTGTGGGTTTGCATTCTTATTTGGTGTTTCTTGTTGATTTTAGATCAGAAAAATGGAAAATAAGCTGTTTGATCTCTGTTTTTGTGAGATTTGTTGTTTTTTTTGTATAATTTTTGAAGTGGTAGTGGTGGCAGGTATTTCTTTGTCAATATATATATATATATATATATATATATATATATATATATATATATATATATATACATATGTTTCTTTTTGATTCTTGGTAGTGATGGATGTTCGTTTTGATGGTGTTCTTCGGCGATGTTGATGTTTGATTTGGCAGGTGTTGTTGGCGGTATTGATGTTCGTTTTGAACAACCATCAGCCACCACTAGTCAGATACGGCAACCACCGTCGGCCACCAGTCAGATCCCGACCCACTCTCTCTCTCTAGTTCATGGAATTCTTATTGGTTTTTTTTTTCTTTGGGTTTAATGTTCGATTTGGCGGTGTTGTTCGTGTTGGTGGTATTGTTCGGCAGTGGTGATGTTCATTTTCAATTCGAACAACCGTCGCCTACCATTAGCTAAATTCGGCAACCACCGCCGACTTCCAACCAGATTTAAAGTTAACATCTGGTGGTGAAATGAGTTAACGTTAACGTAATGTACAAAACAGACAGATTGTGAGATGATGACGTTAACATTGACACAATCACAACCCAGCACATGTAACATAATTGCATTAACATTAACGCAATTACAATCCCAACCTCAATAACTAATTATGTTAACGTTAACACAATTACAAACCAGTACATGTAAATTACTTGTGTTAACGTTAACGCAATTACACCCTAACCCAATAATTAATTGTGTTTACTGTTAACGTATTTATAATCTAAATCATTTAACTTACTTGCATTAACATTAACCCAATTTACAATCCCACATCTGTAACTTAATTGCATTAACGTTAACGCATTTACAATTCCCAACACCAATAACGAATCCTTTGATGGGCCAATCCTTTTTTGGACTGATTTTTTAAAAAACTTGTCTACAATTAATTATAAAAAGAAATTAAACCAAAAAGGTCCATCCTTGTTGGGTCTTTTTCTTAATCCAAGCCCATAAATCCCCATTGTTTCTTTTTATGTTGACTTCGGTCCTAATTAGAGATCATTTTGAGGTTGCCAAAACATTTGATTTTTCACAAGTTGATGGCGATGTATTTTGATACGTAAATGTGTTTTTCTATGTTGGGTTTTTAAAATATCAGTGCCGACAAAAAATATTTTTTAAATTATAGATAATGTTGTTATAAATTTTCCAAACGACATGTCAATAAAATTTACCTATCAAAATATTTAAAATTCATTTAACTTATTATATTAATAATAAGACTTTTACTTCCATACAGCGTACAGCCGGTAAGAATCAGCCAAAATTACAAGTTCGTCTGAAAAAAATTACAAATTTTTATATGAACTTATAACTTGAAACTTGTAACTTTCCTAGAAAAATTTGTTACTTCTTTCAGACGAACTTTTAACTTTGCCGGTTATACTGGACTGTAGGTTGTATTGTAGCCAAACCCTAATAGTAAATAACAATTAAATTCACTCAATTCACAATATTAATATTTAATTTAAAAACACAAGAGTTGAGATTTTATGATTTCTTTTTCTTTTCTTTTTCTTATATATGTTATAGTTTGATATAACAAACAACCTTGGCTTTCCAAGCTCCTCACGAAGCAAAAGCTTGGTGAACAGAGGGGATGTGATTGCAGATTCCGATGTCTATATCAATGGAATCTCATCATCTATACATAACGAATTGGTATGATATATTCATATCATAATACATAATTAGATTCATATCCTAATATATAATTATATGAACAGTAAGAACTAGCATTCTTATTGAGACTAGAACTCATAGGGAATAAAATAGATTTGGGCACAGAAGTAGGGTTCCGCAGTGATTCCGATGGCTGAATAATCTTTGTACCACAGAACAGTTTGACGATGAATTTCTTTTTCATAGTGAAAGTCTCACTTCACCTACTCTCGCCTAACTTATTAAAGGAGCATAGTCGCCTTTAATGACTTTATATAGGAAGGAAAAAATGAAATCAATTAAACTCCTTCCAAAGGAGAAAATTAAACTCTAAACATTCCACAAAACAGATTATGACATATTTTTTTCCTTGATTTATAATATTTTTATATAATATTTTAGAGATAAAGGTGCGAATGTGATATGAAATAAAGTAAAATTGACACCGTTTACGAAGTCATAGGTTCAGACCAGCATTTTTATTTGATGAATTAAACAATATCCATTATTATAATTGCAAATGATCCCTTCTTCATTTTTATTATTATTTTTCTTTGTCAACTCCCAATACAATCTTGACCATAATTTTTTTTCTTTTCTTTCTTTTAATTATTTTTTTCTTCTTCTTCTTCTTCTTTTTTATTTATTTATTTATTATTATTATTATTATTTTATTTTTATTTTTTTACTGATTAGGTGTTGTCTGGGTCAACTTACACGTAACTCGATTAATTACTGTTTCGGACGATTTTAAGAACGCACTCTCCCATATCAGCCTCGTGCGTTGAGGATTAAATTTAAGACTTAATCTTTGACCATATCTCACTGCATTAATAATTCACTGATGTAAATTTAAAATAATTGTCTTTTTTTATTAGTGTTTTAACGTAAATATTTTCATTTTTTGGAGTTGAATTTTACTAAATTATACATTTAGAAGCATCAGAGTTTGACTAAAATCAAAATAGCTCAAAATTTCAAACTTGGGACATTTGTTAATACTTGTTTAAATACTTTTAAAAATGAAAGGGTTAATTTAACAAATAAATATTTTGAGCGTTAAGGGTCTCACCCTCTGTTGATACCGCATAGAGGCGTTTCGGCTACAGAACTTGGATAGAGCCTGCCCTGACCACGGAGCTCGGCAAGACTAAGTTCGGGTCATTTCCTCTTCGACTTATACTTTGACTATTTCGGCAAGAAGCTGTTCAGCTTCGGAGCTCGGCAAGATTGAGCTTGGGTCAGTCCGTCACCGTCTTATCGGCTTTAGAGCTCGGCAAGACTGAGCTCGGGTCGGTCCGTCATCGTCTTATCTTTTGGTTATGTTGACCAGAGTCTGCTTAGCTTCGGAGCTTGGCGAGATTGAGCTCGGGTCAGTCCGTCATCATCTTATCTTTTGGTTATGCCGACCAGAGTTTGCTTGACATCAGAGCTTAGCTGAGATTGAACTCGGGTCGGTCATTTTTGGTGAGTTGGTAACAAAAAAATTGTTTTTTTCCATTTTCAAAGTAGGTTGTGTTTTTCCCATTTTGATGACGACTGAGCCGAGGAGGAGCCTTTCCTTGTTCTATGGTCAGCGTAAATCTCAGACTTGGACAATTTTTTGATAATTGCAATCTTAATCATCCCCAATTAAGCACTGAGCTGAGCTTCGATTTCGAGAGACGAGGGCAATGAACAGAGGACTGAGGTCGGATCTCTCCTCATCCTTAAACCAAATCTACCCTCTTAGCCTCTTGTGTGTATGTTTTTAGTCGGTGAATTCTCAGGTCGGCTATGAGGGGATAAATACTTAGTCGCAAACCCTCAGACCAGATCGGTGTCCCGCTCTTGGTAGATGATCTTGGTCTATCCCCAGGTATGGACTATCGACCTGTATAGGAGGTCCGGTTATCACCCTTAACACTGTGTGCCAGGATGTCGCTTCTTGTAAATAGGCTAGAGGGTTGCTTCTCCCCGTCCGTGGCAAGACGAAGGGTTGCTCGCTTCTGCCTCTGCACTTCACTTGTAGATCGGCTGGACGGCCACTTGTCCCCCGTCCATAGGTGGGATAAAGGGCTTCTTGGCTCCATCTTTAAGCCGGGCTTCTTGATAGTCTGAAGGGTTGCTCGTCTCCGTCCATGGCGGGACGAAGGGTTGTTCATCTCTGCCTTTGAGTTACACTCATTGATACGTTGAAGGGTTATTCGTCCCCGTCCAAGGCGGTACGGAGGGCTACTCGTCTCTGCCTTTGAGTTGTGCTCATACATCGGTTCGAAGCAATCATCTGCGGCGTGTCCTCAGTCGTGGTAGAACTCAATACTTGGTCATTGCTAAAGAAGTCCCCACAAATCTGTGCGTGGCTGAAGGTACCGTGATAAAGTGCTCCTCAACCTGGAGAGTTGAGAGATTTCTGAGCGTCTCTCACGACGGGCCCTCAGGTCGGACCTTATTGTGTGGTTGGAAGCCTGACCCAAGGGTAACCCTGGTTAGTTCTTGGTACCATATCTTTATGGAGGAAAG
Source organism: Eucommia ulmoides (assembly GCA_016647705.1). Lineage (NCBI taxonomy): Eukaryota > Viridiplantae > Streptophyta > Magnoliopsida > Garryales > Eucommiaceae > Eucommia > Eucommia ulmoides. Next base: position 263,463 of record JAENRU010000486.1, on the reverse strand, counting down.
GATCTTGATGAAACTGGGGGAGCCCTCTCTTGCCCCTTTGACTCATGGACACGAGGCTTGGGTCAGTCCCTAGGCGTGTCTCCATTGGATAAGATCACACCATCCCTATAGTTCTGAGGTCGCTACTTTCGCCCTGTGATCCGGAGTGCTGGTCCCCCTAGGGCAAGGATTGGCGGCAAGCGAGAGATGAGGACTTGGAAGTAGTTTTGGAACTCGCTTAGCCGACGTTCCAAGTTGTCAATCCATGAAGCTGCTGCAACTCTGAAGGTCTGCCCCACAAAAGATCCAGAGAGCAAGGTAGACGCTCCTGTCTGGCCCTTAGAGGCAAGTTATCTTCGTTGGCGGGAGCTTGGGCGTCTGATCTCGGGACTCTCGACATATCTCTGGAGAGAAGATTGTTCGGGTTGTTATTCACTGCAGATGTTTGGTCTCTTCGTCTAATTACCTTACCAGACCTTGTGATCATCAAGTCTTAGCCGAACAGGGTGTTGATGACTAGGGGAAGGCTTCTAACTCGCTTCCCACAGACGATGTCAAACTATTTGTGTCAAAAATTGGTACGCACCAGCAGTATGGTACCGTCAGGTGAAGTGTAAATATTCATTGCTGAGTTGGAGATGGCATGTGGTGGTGATCGGGGTGCCGATGGTCGAGAGACGATGATCTTCCGTCGCTTTCAGGTTCAGAACCGCTTCTATTCGATCCGAGCTGAAATCCTAAATCGAGCTTTGAGCTTGTAAATGCACAAGGATTCGTCGAGGTTGTGCCCGATAAAGTTCCTACGGCGTGAGAGTAAACTGCTCAAAGGAGAAGGCTAAAAATGCTTTTAAATGAATGAGAAATGACACCTGGGGCCTTACTATTTATAAGATTGGAGAGTGATTAACACTACTTAATCAGGGCCTTGAGCATCGTTAATCAGTTGAAATCTTATAATTAGCCCATAAAAAAGTGATTTGAGGAGATAACCCTATAGAATTGGGCTTTTAGGCTTATTATGAGAGCCCATGGACTTAACTGCATGCCTTTGAAGAGATTTGTTCGGCGAAAATCGATCTGAAGAGGCCTGAGAAGGCGGAGAGGTGCAAATTGATGCGTAGACGGAGAAAAATGACTAAGTCCCTGTTGATAACCGCCCAGAGACCAGAGAGGAATTATGGTCAAGAAGCTCTGGTCGGAGGGCTCTGTTCAGAGAGCTTTGGTCGACGATCTCAAGTCAGAGCGAGCTCTGTTCAGCGATCTCTGATCGACGATCTCTAGTCAGCAAGCTCTATTTGGATCTTGAGGTCGGAGCTCGATTGAAGGGTTTACCTTTGGCATTTACCGAGCAAATGGTGCTCAGAGCTCAAAGATCGGATCATGAGGTCGAAGCTCGGCCAGGCCCCGAGGTCTGAGCTCAGCCAAGTAATGAGGCCGGCGGATTTTACCCACATCAATATCAAATAATGAGCAATATCTTCTTTCTCACTATTAATATTTTGACTCTATTTCTTCTATGGACTAATCACTACTAATTTTTTTAAAATATACAACTTCATCCCCTTATTTTTAGGAAAAATCAATTACACACTTAAATTTCATATAATACTCCTCCAATATATATAAATTTCAAGTGAATCTCTAAAAAAAATTTACCATTTAAAAAAAACTCTATGTTTTCTGTTATATGTAGATCAAAAATCAAAATTATAATATCAAAGTAGTCAAATTAAAAATATATATTAATATTTTTTTTTCTAAACTCGCATATTATGCGAGTCTAAAACTATTATGAACTTAAAAGTAAAATTTTTATACATTTTTAGAATTAACTCAAAATTTTTCTCCCAATAAATTAGCACGATTTTTTATAAATATATTTTCATGAAGTGTCCGGCTTCCTCTCTCCCAGAAAGCAAGACGAGATCACCACTTCTCTCACTACCGCACAACGTTCCGTTGCTTGCTTCCTTTCATTCTTCCTTAGCCTTAGATGTCCTTTCATAGATTCTCTAACCTCCGACAGACAGAATCTCCATGCATGCGTTCTTTCTCTCCTCCCCCCTTAATAGTGACATACATCTCTTTGAGATTGATTTGAAACCTTCTCGTGAATTGTTAAAATTGATTTGAGACCAGTTATTGATGAATCCAATTGGATTATCAATTTCTTTTTTAAATTTTATATTTGGTTTAATTATTATTTTTTACACTTACAAATTAAAAATTCTAAAACAAAATCCGACGAATACTTCCAAATCTGCAACAATAATTAAGGGAGGTGATGTTGGCACTCTACAATGATTACACTACCTCTTGTTAGACAAAGACTAATGGCGTGTGGAAGAAAGAAAAAAAAAATTAAAGAATAATATATCCATATTTTATAAAACAAAATTTTTTTTTGTTAGTATTGTTTAGTTAGAATATGCAGAAAAACAATTGTTTTGCGGGGCAGTCACGCACCTCGAATTAGATTAGTCTTACACCTTATGTAAGTATGGAGACACTCATGAGTATAAAAAAAAAAAAGAAGTTAAAATGATATAAAATGAGAAGAATATAAGATTCGTATTTATTTTGGTTGTCATATATCTTCTTTATTTTTTTGTCATTAACTTGAAACCTCTTATCATATTTTGTCAAAAAGTTTCTGAAATTGTTATTGTAATGACAACTTATCCTTAATCCTTCAAAAATAATTAAACAATTAAAAATTAAAATATATAAATATCCCTTTAATTTTATTTTTTTATATATATATTTTCATCATTTACCTTTTTACACTAATATCCCTATTTAAAAAAATATTTTTTAAACATCTTTCTTTTCTAACAAAATAATAATAATAATTAAAAAAAACACTTCAGTACACGCCCGGTGGTCTTCTTCTTTCTCTTTCTCTCTCTCTTAGTCTCAATCCCCTGTGCATCTATGCTCCGGTGCACAGATTGACGTACTCAGAGGAGAAGAATGATGAGAGAGAAAGAGAGATGGTGGTTTCTCGATCGAAGCGGGAGATTTGAGATGTTTGTTGGGTTGCCCTTGAGGAATACAAATGATGAGAGAGAGAAAGAGAGATGTCGGGTTTCTCAATCGAAGCAAGAGAAGAATTCATGGATTTCTCCGGCGAGAAATTGCTTGAGAGTATCGATTTCGACGATCTCTTTGTGGGGATTAACAACGGTGTTTTCTTGCCGGATTTGGAGGGACGAGGAGGGAGGCAGTGGTGGATGGGGTGGGGGCGGTGGGAGGTGAGGGGCCCTAGAGGGTAATTGTTCAAAAAAATAGGTGTAAAAAATATATTTTTAAAAATAGAGGGGTGTTAGTGAATTTTTGAAAAATAAGAATAAAAAATATATTTTTGAACTGCATTCATATTTTTTTATAAGAAAAAATTGGTCAAAGGGGATGATCCGTGTTTTTCAAAAGACAAATGAGATTTGTGATTTTGAGCAAAATGACAAGTGAGATAAATTGTATAAATCCTTTATTTTGGAAAGAAGTGTGTAATTTATTATTTTATCTTCATATATTATGAAAATAAATAAAAAATGGGTATTTACCACCTATCTTTCCTGCCATTTTGCCAAAAACAAAAAAGTTCTCCTTTCATTTGCAAAATACCGGTTACTTACAAAATAAAAGAAAAATAAAAAACTTAAAGGATAGTAATGTATTTTAAATTTTAATTCTTTAGGTATATTTAAATTGTTAAGGGTGAAATTTTCATTACATTTATGATTTTAGTAATTATGATTTTAGTAATAAGGAAGATTTACACTTTTAGGCAAAATGATAGAAAAGATAAATGGCAAATATCCAATTAAAAATTCTATTATCAAGAATATAACAAATTTTAGTACTTTTTAACTCTTGTTTTTCTTTTATTTCTTCCTAAATTTGTGGGAATAAAAATTTGTTTAGAAAATTGTACATTTTCCTTTCTATTTTCATTTCCATCACATTCTCTTCGAAATAGATTGAGGGAGGGATAAATTATTTTTAGATATTTATATAAATAGGGGGTTTTATGTAATTTTTTTAGAATTTTAATTGATTTTCTATAACACTTAAACGGCTCGTTTGGTTAGACGGAATGAAATGAGGTACAATAAATGGAAGAAGTAATGGAATGAAAGAAGAAATATAATAGAATTGTCAATAGAATCACTATTTCATTCTCTTATTTGGTTGATATAGAATGAGGGAATGAATGAATAGTGCAATATAGTAATTTCACTATACCCTTATGAAATTATTATTCTATTATCTTATTTGGTTGATGTGAAATAAGTGAAAGAATGGAATGAAATATAATAAAATTCTCATTATGCTTTTATTATAAACTTTTATTATATTTCACTATTCCATTCCAAATTCTCATTATGCTTTTATTATAAACTTTTATTATATTTCACTATTCCATTCCTTCCCTCATTTTATTATATTTCACTATTTCATTCAATTTTAAGTTTATGTTATCTAATTTCTATTTCTTTTCTCAATTTTAGTTTCTATTCTCTAATTTCTGTTTCTGTTCACAATTTTCAGTTTTCGTTCTCTAATTTTCTGTTTTCGTTCTCAATTTTCTGTTTATATTCTCATTTTTTTGTTTCTGCTCTTAATTTTCTGTTTCTGTTCTTAATTTTTAATTTTTGATCTCAATTTTTAGTTTCCATTCTCAATTTTCTGTTATCTAAATTTCTATTTTTATTCTCAATTTTTAGTTTATGTTCTCTATTTTCTGTTTTTGTTCTTAATTTTCAGTTTTTGTTCTTAATTTTTAGTTTCCGTTCTCAATTTTATATTATCTAATTTTATGTTTATGTTCTCAATTTTCAGTTTATGTTTTCAATTTTTCAGTTTATGTTCTCAGTTTTCTGTTTCTATTCCCAATTTTCTATTCTCTAATTTTTATTTATGTTCTCTAATTTTTGTTTATGTTCTTAATTTTTAATTTTTGTTCTCAATTTTCAAGGGTTTAAATGCAAGTACTATTATGTAATTTAGGATGTTGTTTTCATTGGGTTGATCCTGTTGGAGAACCAAACAACAGAATAGGAATCGAGGGCGGAATGCGATTCTATTTCGCTTCCCGATTCCATCCAACCAAACATGCCGTAAGTGTAAAAATAAAAAATTTCAAGAGTTGATAAAGGCCCTAGACCTAAGGTGACTCTGCCCTAGCATACCAAACAACTTTTTTTTTTAATTACTATTATTTTTCATCATATTTTTCTCTTCATTTTTCTATCCGTTATTTTTTCCACCAAATAAACGCATACTAAGGCCATGTTTGATAATGCTTAAATTTTAAGTATTAAAAATTTTAAATGTTGAATTTTAAGGGTGCCTTTGTTTGGGTAGAAAAAATATGAATAAGAAGAAAAAACGAAAGAATATGTGAGGAAAAAGAAAATAAGAAGAAAAATACTCAATTTCCTTAAGGTTGCGTTTGAGTAAGGATTTGATAAATCTATGGAATTTATAAATGATGAGATTTCAAAATTCTGAATTTTGAAATTCCATCATTTACAAATTTTTATATGGATAATTTTTTTATATAAAGAAGTTGATCATGTAATTTCATAATTTCCTTATTTGGATAAATACATATTTATATACAGAATTTTGAAATCTATTAAATTTGAATGATAAATAATATGAAAATATATCTAATATTATAATTTTTGTTTAGTAATTTAATAATATAATTTTTATACCTATTTTAATAATATAATGTTAATAATATAACTTTAATTATAATAGAATTTTTATACTTGTTTTTTTTTTTTTTTTGTGTGTGTGTGTGTCATGAGTAGAGTAAAAAGCTAGCGCTTTAACTTTTCTTTTAGTGGACAAGACTTCGTATCCACAAAGTGTTTTTAGGGAGGACGGATCTTCCTCAAATATGAATAAGGACTCATGTAACGGCAAATAAAGCCACAAGGTCGTGCCCTTGTTCTTTAGTTGGATTGTTTTTGTCTTTGTCGTATTAGCTTCCTGGATTTAGTGAGCTAGTACAAAGATTGTATTGAATTATAGAAACGATACTTGGGGCATGGGGATGCTGGACTATTTATAGGAGTTAGAGAGTGATTAACACTGCTTAATCGGGGCCGTCGAGCATGGTTAATTAGTCGAAATCTTATACTTAGCCCATAAAAAAGTGATTTGAGGAGATAACCCTATGGGATTGGGCTTTAGGGCCTATTATGAGAGCCCATGGGCTTAACCACATGCCTTTGAGGAGATTTATCTAGCGAAAATTGATCCGAGAAGGCCTGAGGAGGCAGAAAAGGTGCAAAACAGTGCGTAGACGGAGAAAAATGACCAAGTCCCTACTGATAGCCACTCAGAGACTAGAGAGGAGCTATGGTTGGAGGGCTCTGGTTGGCGATCTCTAGTCAGAGCGAGCTCTGTTTAGTGATTTCTGTTTGGCAATCTCTAGTCGACAAGCTCTAATTGGATCCTGAGGTCGGAGCTCGAGTGAAGGGTTTATTTTTGGCATTTATCGAGCAAAGGGTGCTCGAAGGTCAGAGCTCAGATCATGAGGTCGGAGCTCGGCCAGGCTCTGAGGTCGGAGCTCGGCCAGGTACTGAGGTCGACGGATTTTTCCCAGATCACTATCAAATCAATGGGCAAGATCTTATTTGCCATTATTAATATTCTGACTCTCTCTCTTCTATGAACTAATCACCCCTAATTTTTAAAATATACAACTTCATCTCTTTATTTTTAGGAAAATCAATTACAATCTTAAATTTCATATGATACTCATTTAATTTATATAAATTTCAAGTGAATCCTTTAAAAAAAATTATCATTTAAAAAATGCTCTATATTTTCTATTATATGTAGATCAAGAATAAAAATTATAATATTAAATTTTTTAAATTAAAAAAATATATTAATATATATATTTTTTAAACCCGCATATTTGAGTCTAAAATTAGTGTGAATTTAAAAGTAAAACTTTTATATATTTTTAGAATTAGCTCGAAACTTTTCTCCCAATAAATTAGTACGATTTTTTATAAATATATTTTCATGGAGTGCTGAGATTGATTTGAGACCGTTTAGAAGCATAGAAATTTAAGTATTGGAATTGAATTTAAAAATGAACACATGCAAATTTAAATATTTTTAAATATGTTCATTTTTAATTCCAATTCCGAGGTTGCATTCGGTACAACTAAACACTGCATGAGGGTTATTGATGGATCCAATTGGATTATCAATTTATTTTTTAAATTTTATATTTGTTTTAATTATTATTTTTTACACTTACAAATTAAAAACTCTAAAACAAAATCAGCCAAATACTTCCAAATCGGCTATAATAATTAAGGGAGATGATATTGGCACTCTACAATGATTTTATTGTTCAATTACACTACACATTGTTAGACAAAGACTAATGGCGTGTGGAAGAATGAAAAAAAATTAAAGAATAATATATCCATATTTTATAAAACAAATTTTATTTTTGTTAGTATTGTTTAGTTAGAATATGCGGAAAAGGGAGAGGCAACCATGCACCCCGAACTAGATTAGTCTCACACCCTGTGTGGGTGTGGAGACATTCGTGGGTATATCTAAAAAAAAAAGTTAAAATGATATAAAATGAGAAGAATAGAAACTGTGGAAGTGTTTTACTCATCAATTCCTTTATTATTCTTTTGTAATATTTGATAATGTGATTTAATTGCTATTAGAAATGGAATTGGAATTCAAGTTCACAATGTTGGAATTTGTTTTGTATTTTGACGCCTCGTACCCCTAAAGTTCGACATAAATCTTACTTTGGGCCCTTAGATTTCAACTGAGACATATTAATATCTTAGTACTAAAATTGACTCAATAATTCAATAATAATAATTATCGTCGTTGTTGTAAAATTTGTTAGATTGATATAAAATGAATTATTGATCGTACGGTTTTAGTGTTAATTCTCCAAAGAGAGAAATTGAGTAGCGGTCCTGGGAAACCGGGTCGTTACATTAGGCACCCCAAGACGCTCGTTCGCAGACAGTATCTTATCTAATTAAGTACAATTAAAATTTAAGTTCGAATATTTTATTCTATTTTGAAATCTCTTTCAATAAATTTTTTCCATTTTCTTTTATTTTTCTTTCTTTCTTTTTTTATTTTTATTTTTTTTTTAAAAAAAAAAAAAACTGATTGTCGTTTGAAGTTAAAAAAAATTGAAATAAAGAAAAAATTATTTATTTTCTATTTTTTTTTTTAAGTAAAACGGAAAACAATTTTTTTATTTTTTAGATTTTTGTTTTTTTATAAATTGAATTTTTTTTATAGAGAACATTTTTTTTTAATAAAACGAAATTTAAAAAAAAAAAAAAACTACTATTTTATTCTTATTTTTTTGGTTTTTTTTAAATAAAATGAAAACACTTTTTTTTATTTTCGATTTTTTAAACTGAATTTTTTTTAAAAAAAAATTAAAAATCTTTTTATTTTTGGTTTTTTCTTGAAATAAAATGAAAAAATGTTTTTTTGAACTAAACTTTCAACAACATTACATATCGAGAAATCGTTGAATTTAACATGAGTTTCAAAAGGCTAACAACACACTTATTTTTTCAAGCCGAAACTTCAACATAATAACAATTTATTTTTTTTATTTTCAACAAAACATAACAATAATATATATATATATATATATATATATATATATATATATATATATATATGTTGGTGCATAAAATTGGTACACACCTCGAGTATGGTCCAGTCGAATGACAGGTGGGTCTTCTTGCTGAGGTGGAGTCGTCGGTTGAAAAGTCCTCGCGTGAGCTGTGCTGGGTCCTGAACTAACCTGCTATGTCCAGAGTCCTACTCCTCAGGGAGTGTACCTGCAAAAGGCTCAGACCGAGATTTGTCCCGGTAAAGCCCCTCTAGCGTGGTAATCAGTGCTCAGAGAGAAAATGTACAGAATATAGTAAGCAAACCAAATGAACTCGCGTGTAATGTAAGTCATTCAGGTGTACCTTGGGCTTACATAGCCCCCGATATATATAGGCGTTAGAGATGATTAGTCGGGCCTAAACACGATTAATTAGTCAAAATCCCTGTGTTTAGCCGATAATCTGAGACGTTTAGGAGATAATCGTTGGGCTTGGGCTTTTGGGCCCATTTGGCGAAGCCCGCTGGACCTTTGTCAGGCTTGCGGCAGTGAGCTAGTGGAGGAGAGTGGAGATCCGTAGAGCCTTATAGAAAAAACAAGGTGAAAAGGGGAGTCGGTCGAGGTGAACGGCTAAGTCCCTGAAACTGATCGTCGATAGCACAACGCAGAGCTCAAAGCGGCACGTCCCAGCAGGACTCCTCGCTCCTTCCCTGAGTACAAATAAGATTCCAGGGAAGAGCCGTAGTTGGTGTATGCTCAGCGTAGCGTTGTGGATTCTAGAATTCGTCCCTGTCATTGCGAGGGTTGACACATGGCTGAATCCCAAGTGCTGACTCAGAGGTGCCCAAAAATACCCTCATCAATTAGTTTTTTCTTAAGGAGTTTATTCGAAATAGACCTCCATACGGTCGGGGTCCGGGGTCAGGTAGCACGGCAGGGCGGTCCCGAATTTCTTCGATTTTCAGGATGGCAATTTTTTAGGAGTGGAAGTTTTTTAGAGAAGCTAATTTGAAATACGCTCCCCTACGGCCGAGGTCCGGGGTCAAGTAGCACGGTAGGGCAGTCTCGAATTTTTTCGATTTTCAGGGCGACACACATTCACCGTGAATAGGCCCTGAGCATGGACTGGCCTTCACTGTGGAAAAAATTAATGCAAGCCCCAAGAGAGTGTGCACCGTGAACAGGCAGGAAGGCGAGGGGTTGTGCCCCCCACTTAAAATTTAAGGGGGCAAAATTGCCCTCTAAATTAAAATGAAACAAAAGGAGGGGGAGGAGGCAGCCCCTTTCCCCTCTCATGCTGGCCCTGCGGTCAACATATACTGGCCGCAAGGGTCAGCATACTGGCCGCAAGTGGGGCTGGTATGAGGGGGAAGAGGGCAGCGCCTCTCCCCCTTATTATATATTTATTTATTATTATTCATTATTATTATTATTATTATTATTATTATTATTATTATTATTATTATTACTCATAGATTCTTTTGAGGGGAGAATTTAAGATAGACTCTCATCTCCGCCTAGCCGTCATGAGGCAGCACGGTAGGACAGGGGGAGCCGAATTAGACGACGCCGGGCCGAGGAGATGTGGTGAAATTTCTGGACGACACTCCTGGACTGCGATCTTGGAGAAGGTCATTATTGGACCCTATCGGCTAGGAGTGACACAGCAGGGCGGTGTTCGTCGCACCTGGTAGTTCCGGTTACGAAGCACTGAGGCTGAACCTCAAGATGGTGCCATGCACAAGGACGCCGAAGCGAACAGTGCTGACAAGGGCCCCCCGAGGAGGGTGAGATTAAATCCACTTCCCCTCATACGGACGCCCCTCACAACGAGGGCGAAGAGGATTAGGCTCGGACCGTCGCTTTTTTCAAGACTTAGGATTTTGTAGACTCTTATTCGCTTACTCCTGTTTTTCTACACACAAGCATTTTAACTTTTGAGCGGTATAGATAGGGTACTTCAAAGTCGACTCATTTCTCTCGATGTTTTTTGCCAAGTCAATTTATGCTTGGTCTTGTCTTCAGAGTTGTAAAATTTTAAACATTTTGTTGAAATTTGTTACTGTCTCTGCCAAACAAATTTCTCATCCCTGCCTAGGGCCATGGACCACTAGCCCCCCCAGTCTAGGACACGAGCTGATTGTAAGGAAATCGTGTCGTGGACTTAAGAGAAGTGTTTCCCAGGGTGCCTGGTCCTCTCAGTCCGTAGGGACGTAACGTAGTGGTCAGACCCCCGCCGCTGGTCATTAGGGAGTTTTCCATAGTCAGGCTCATTCAAGAACCCTTTCAGGTTATCTCCATTTAGTCCATGCAGGAGCACCTTCCATTTTAGAACGTCGGACTAATAGTCGACTGGTAGGGAGAAGTACTTAGCTGCAGGCCCTCAAACCCAATCAATGCCCCGCCCTTGGTGGATGACCTCAGTCTATCCCCAGGTACAGACTATTGACTTCTGGAAAGGGTCTGGTTATCACCCTCGACGCTGAGCGCCGAGATGAGGCTGTGGAAAGTTACTCGCGACGCCGAGAGTCGGGATGTTGGGTGGAGAATTATCCGCGACTTAGGGGGCCGAAATGCAACCGTGGAGAATCACTCGCGACGCCGAGAGCCGGGATATGACTCAGGGGGTCGGAATATAACCGTGGAGAATCACTCGCGATGCCAAGAGCCAGGGATGCAACTCAGGGGGTCGAAATACAGCCATGGAGAATCACTCGCGACGTCGAGAGCTGGGATGCGACTCAGGGGGTCAAAATGCAGCTGTGGAGAATCACTCGTGACGCCGAGAGCCAGGATGCGACTCAGGGGGTCGGAATGTAACCATGGAGAATCACTCGCGACACCGAGAACCGGGATACGACTCAGGGGGTCCGAATGTAACCGTGGAGAATCACTCGCGACGCCGAGAGCCGGGATGCGACTCAGGGGGTCGGAATGCAACCGTGGAGAATCACTCGCGACACCGAGAGCCAGGATACTGACTCAGGGGGTCGGAATGTAACCGTGGAGAATCACTCGCGATGCCCAAAGCCGGGACGCGACTTAAGGGGTCGGAATGCCGTTGAGCAGAGAGAACACAAGGCATATTGCACAAAACACATTCTTTATTTGGATAAGAAAAACTACCATACTTTGTACAAGTTGGAAGTTGTTCACAAAAGTGAATCATCCCTATAGAAGTTGTACTTCAACTAGTCAGCATTCTGCGGGCGCCTGAGCGGCACATTCTTTTCTATTTCAAACTCGTATATGCTCGGACGTATGACCCTAGTGACTCTATATGTCTCCAGAGTTAAATCAGCTGTGGATGTGGTTGATTTCACTATCCACACGTTGGTGATTCTCTCCGGCCTCAACGCCCCGGGGCGGTGGACAATTGCGGTTCCCTCTTCTTCTTTGGGCCCAGGGCTTTCCCTGTGGTTCATCCCCATCAGGCTACTACTGATTTCCTCTCTGGACGTAGTTCCCGAGATAGCCTATTTGGACAAGAGTTTAAATCTCCTGCCGGAGTTGGAAACAGTTCTCTGTGGAGTGACCTCGGTCTTGGTGGAATTCACATTATTGGGTCATCGATCTCCCAACCGGTCTTCCCCTCAAGGGTGGACGTAGGAGGAAAGAAGTCTTGCCCTGAGTTTTCTGCGAAGACAGTGGCCACTGAGGCCGTGAGCGGGGTGAACTCTAGTTGGTGACGCTTGGAGGAGGTAAGTAGCCTCATGTTTCCAGGAAGGGGTCTAAACCTCCCTTCAGCTCGTAATCTTCTCGATCCTTGGGCTTGATTCAAACTTTCATTTCCTGATTCCCTTGGATTGTTTGCTCCTGCCTGCCCTCTCCTGGTTGCAGCACGAAGGTCAGGACCATGGAATCTAGTGCTACGGTCTAGAGCTTGATCGAGTGTGAGAGTAGAATTAGAGCAGAGATCGTAGGTTAATCTCTGATGCTGGAGCCCGTCAACAAAGGCATTTAGCGCAACTGGCGTCAGGGAGGTCATCGCATAAATTTGCTTCTCGGTTGAAACGCTCAACGTAATCACCCAAAGATTCAGTAGGGCTCTTGTCGAAGAGTAAGGATATGAGCCACAGTCCTTGGCCTACGCCGGGAACGACTGAAACGAGCCAGAAACAATTGCTCGAGTTCTCTGAAGGTGAAGATGGACGTTGGCCGCAAACCTTAGAACCACGATCTTGCAGCACCTATAAGAGTGATGGGAAAGGCTTTGCACCTCAAAGCTACAGAGGCCACCTGCATGTCCATATAAGACTTGAACATAGAAAGGTGGTCAACAGGATCTGAAGTCCCATCATACGGACTCATCTGGGGTTGGGCGAAATGTCTCGGTGCTACTTCCTCCAGAACCTCATCCACAAAAGGAGAATTCACCTCCGGAATAACACCCGATCCAACCCGACCTCTTTGTACCTCTTGGAGAAGGACTTCCACATTGGCCAAACAATGTTCCACAACCTCTGTCACAACCCGTCCACGGACACCCGTGATCCCGTGGCTGGCGTGACAACAACCATGATATCACTAATTCCCAAATTCGGAAAAGAATGACAATATACACCCACATCTATAATACAAACATCTACTATGAAGGACACACCCGTCCCAAAATTAACACTGACCAAAAGTAGTTATACATGAACCTTTTATTTTTATTCCCTTTGACAACCTCTCTCTCAGTCGTCTATACGACTCCATCACGTAGCTCTACATAGTGCCACTAGGGGACCGACTTCTAGTTGTTGTACCTGCGAGTGTACTACCTTCTTAGTAAAATATTTTTAAAATATTAATACGTTCCAAATATTTTCACAATTTAGTATGGATCAAGCACAAGTATATAAGCAATGGAAATAAGCGCTATAGATAAGTTCTAACCAAATTCATCTTAGTATAAAATCATACTAATCATCATAATAAATAATATCAAATCAATCCATATACATAAAACACCACATCTCAAGCACCAATCTCAAACACACACCTCCAATATACACACTACTGGCCAGCCCTAGTGATCGTTTTAACCTCACGATCGGGAGTTGCAACGGTACCGTAACATTCATAGGAATGCCTTCCTATGAAATATCCACACCCCTTTTTGGGGAGAAATATAATCCACACCCCTCACGGGGAGAAATATAATCCACACCCTTTACGGGGAGAAATATAATCTACACCCCTTACGGGGAGAAATATAATCCACACCCCTTACGGGGAGAACAACCATGGTATCGTCGAAAATAAATACAGCCTCATCGAAACACAACTCAATAAATATCACCTACTCAACATTGTCAAATTACCACACCTACCACATTTCTACAAAACCCGCTTTTAAATTCAAAAATCATATTTCGCACTTTCTTTTAGAGAAACGTCCGATTTTATCAAAACCATTTTTCCATCCTTTATTTTTAGAAAATCAGGCTTTTTTAGGAAAAATAGATGTTTCTTATTCTCCTTTTAAACCACCGTCTAATTTCACCAAATCTAGCGGAAATTCATTTCCGACTTCTTTTTGAAATCTATCGAAGTCCAGTTACCAATTTATTTAAATCCTACTTGATCCACATCATTTATAAATTCATACAGTTTAGGTAACCACAATTTTCATCTCATATATATATAGAAAATAATTCGGTAAGAAGACAATACACTCACCTCGATCCCCGTTTTGCACAACTGACACTGTCCGCACTCTATCTGGACGCCAGTGCCTGCGAACCTAATAGTGGCAGAGTCTAAATTAATATCTTATCTAAAATATCCTAATCATGTAATGCAGACTCTATTTTCTGAATCGTTACTAATTTTATGTATCACGTACTTAAAATTAATTAGTCGTCACGAAATTATTATGATTTTAGGATTTATAACACTGATTAAAATTTAATTTAACGAGAATTAAATAATCGATCGAAGCTTCACCTGTTTCCGAAACATTTGGCAACCACAATATGGGTTTTGGATTTTCCTGGGGTGGTTTCCGCAATTTTCCCTTCTTTTTTTTTTTTTTTTTTTTTCCTTTTTCTTTCTTCTTTGCGTCTACTGTTTATGTTCTTCTTCCTTCTTCCGACAGTGTCTGCCGCCGACCACTTCTTCGCTCCTCCTTCACCGTCCGCCGGCGACCATCTTCCGTCCACCCACGCCCTCACACCGAACACTCTGCCGAACCAACCGAGCTGAACCTTCTTCTCTTTCTCGGATTTTTGGTTTCACGTCTCTGACTCTCTCTCTCACTTCACCGATCTGCGGCCTCACCGTCGACTGAAGACCCATCCGGCCCATGCCCACCGGCGACCACACCGGCGATCACACACACACACACACACACACACACGTCTTATCACTCTGCCGATGAACTGGACGGACCGACCGAACACCCACCTCACCAACTGGATGAACTTTTCCACCGACTGAACCTTTCTCTCACTTAACCAACTCCGGCGACAACTCCGGTGACCTCCCCCACAACGATCACTCCCACCGGATGAGAAGAGCACCCCGGAGACTGCAACGATCACGAAACACACATACTCATACCTGAATGGCCGACCGAATGCTCCCCGGACAACCGGCGACGATCGCCCACCACCTTCGCTGAACCACCACCCTCTCTTCTAAAATTTGACGACGGCACCCTCACGAAGCTCGCCGTCGACCAAGCATACCACCCCACACGATCTCCGACCACCAAACACTCATTGGAAGTCCGAACCTACTGTCGGTCGATCTCCCTCTCTCTCTCTTCTTTCTCTCTTCCATGTTTCTGCTTCCTTTCCCGTTTTCTTTTTCTTTTTCTCCCCGTGTTCAAACGTGTGTGTATAGGTGTATATATATATATATTCGATGCTCCTTCCACGTGTCTCTTCCCTCACTTATTTGCTTCCAGGTGTGTGTATATATATATATAGAGAGAGAGAGAGAGAGAGGGTTGTTTCCCTTGGCCGAGAAGGAATGAGGAAAAATGTTATTTAAAAAAAATTATAATAACCCCCCCTCAATTTCCTTTAAGTTTTAGTTAAACTCAAAATCTAAAATTAATATTTTTAAAATTGCGAATTAACCCCTAAAATTTAAAATTAAACAATAAATGACACAGTCTATCCCGTTATTTTTAAATGTGCTAAAATACGACTTAAATTGTGCATATGAAAAAAAATCAGGGTCTTACAACCTCCCCTGCTCGAGGCTCTCTTTGGATCCGACTGTCCGCAGCCTGGGCATTAGGGTGATAGGAGAGAGGTGAGTAAGAGTCAACCTCACGATCACGCCGACCTCTATGATTGGACCTGGCAGGTTGATGAATAGCACTGACCATTAGGGGACACCGACATATCCCTTGGCACAAATTCGTGTGGCAGATGAGCTGGAGATCTCGGCATTACAGGGGGGGCCCTCTCTTGTCCCGCAAACTTAGGGTTGCGAGGTAGAAGGCGGCCCTCGGGTTGCTGCCCATTCAGGAGTGTCCATAAAAACATCGCGATTTCGGAGCGGCTCCTCAAGCTTTGCGGGCTGGAGGGTTGGTCCTACCCTGAACAGAGGGTGGTGGCAAGCACGCGAGGAGGAGTTGTATACTTGACTTGAACTCTTGCATTTGGCGTTCAAGAAGATCAAACTGAGATGCAGTCCACAGCTCCTGAGATTTGTCCCGCAGTTCCAGGTGGCAGAGTGGATGGTCCTGCCTGACCTATGGGGGGGCAGTTATCCTCGTTGGTGGGAGCTGGTGGGTATGCGCTTGGATTTTTCGACATGTCTTCTCGTTCTTCAGTTTTGTATCTATCTAACTGGACCTTGTGATCACTCAAGCTCAGCTGAGCAGAGAGTAGTGATCAGGGAAAGGCTTTTTGCTCGGTTCCCATAGACGGAGCCAAACTGTTGGTGCATAAAATTGGTACACACCTCGAGTATGGTCCAGTCGAATGACTAGGTGAATCCTCTTGCTGAGGTGAAGTCATCGGTTGAAAAGTCCTCGTGTGAGCTATGCTGGGTCCTGGGAGGACTGACCTGCTATGTCTAGAGTCCTGCTCCTTAGGGAGTGTACCTGCAGAAGGCTTTAGACCGGGGTTTATCCCGGTAAAACCCCTCAAGCGTGGTAATCAGTGCTTAGAGAGAAAATGTACAGAATATAGTAAGCAAACCAAATGAACTCGCGTGTAATGTAAGTCATTCAGGCATACCTCGGGCTTACATAGCTCCCGATATATATAGCCATTGGAGATGATTAGTCGGGCCTAAACACGATTAATTAGTCGAAACCCAGTATTTAGCCGATAATCTGGGACATTTAGGAGATAATCGTTGGGCTTGGGTTTTTGGGCCCATTTGGTAAAGTCCACGCGGCCCTTTGTCAGGCCTGCAGCAGTGAGCTGGTAGAGGAGAGTGGAGATCCGTAGAGTCCTAGAGAAAAAACAAGGTGAAAAGGGGAGTCAGTCGAGGTGAACGGCTAGTCCCTGAAACTGATCGCCGATGGCACAGCGCAGAGCTCAAAGCAGCACGTCCCTGCGGGGTTCCTCACTCCTTCCCTAGGTACAAATGAGATTCCAGGGAAGAGCCGTAGTCGGTATATGCTCCAGCGTGGCGTTGTAGATTCTAGAATTCGTCTCTGTCATTGCGAAGGTTGACACGTGGCTGAGTCCCAAGTACTGACTCAGAGGTGCTCAAAAATACCCTCATCAATATATATAAAAAAATCTTCTCTTAAAAAATACAACTCTTCTTCAAATCTAACCCATTCTCAAACAATTTCTCGACCAAGTAAATAAAAATAAAACTCTCAAAACAAAAATCTCAAACCCAAACTCTCTTCCTTCTCTCTAAAAATTCCTCTCCAAAACTCTCTACAACGCCCCCCGAAAAAAAAACCCAAAAAAGAACTCCACTCTCTCTCTAGAACCCCCATCTTTCAAATTCTCTTCCCCCTCCCTCAAAATCTATCTGCCAAACAAAAAAAAAAACACTTCCTTTCTCTCCCCAAAAACTCCATCCTCTCTAAAATTTCACGGCCAAAAAAAGACCCCACTAAAAGAGCCCCTTTTCCTTTTTTTTTTTCTCTCCACCGAAAGGTGGAGAGTTAGCTGTATTTTTATTTTTTTTATTTAAAAAATACACGATGCTTGGACGGATAAAATGTGGTGTCTACATCTCTAACTATTTAATAAAATTTTCTTCTTATAATTATTTAAAACATATTCAATTTCATATTCTGCAAAAAGTATTACAATAATTGATCAGATAATAAAAAAAGATTAAATAACATAAAAATAACCTATTAGATTATTTTAAAACTATTACTAAAAAAAAAAAGCAATAAAATTATGAAAAATACTCTAGGAACTCAACTTATTATTTAGTATTTTATGAAAATAAATATGAGTAATAAATATTAATAATATTGGAGGTTGGCATTAATAGTTTTTTAGGTTATAAATTTATTTTTATTTTTTAACATTAAAATTTATTTTTTATACACATTGTTGTAATATATATTAAATATAAGATTAATAGATCAATTTTATGTCGTACAATATTCTAATAAAAAAATATGTAGTAATATTTTTTTTTCTAAACCCGTAAAATATGCAAATCTAAAACTAGTAAGAAAAAATGGGAAGAGTGCATTGTGAATTATTACTCACTTATTGTGATCACATGAAAATTCTTTGATGTAGACCAAGTACATTAATTGGTATCCACACAAATAGATTTGTGGATAAAAGCAAACTCTTGAAAAATTGAGGGGTTTGATTGAACGTCCTCGTAATGTTCAATCAATCCTGCTTTGCAAAAAGAGACTGAAGAGTTACGGTCAAGAACTTAGCAACCCTAAACCAAATTAGCAAATCTACCTAATAAATCACACCAAACTTTTAAAAATAAAACTAACATTTTTTAATTTTCTTTTATAATCAAAACTATTAATTGAACAAAAAAAAAATATTTTCATTTAAAAACAAATTCTAAATTTAAAAAATATATTTGATAGTGTAGAGATAATATTTGATAAATGACTCTTAATTCAGAAGAATTGTGTAGAGGGTGAAGAAAATTTGGACAGAGAAATTATTCATGGAGCCAACATAGGACTATAGGGGCACACGATCTCTCCCCCCATTTTTTTTTAAAACATTGTTAGTACCTAATTTGTTTTTAGATATAACGCTACTAATTTGTTATTTTGTTCAATTTAGACCTCAAAATTTTCGGTTAATTTCTCTATGGTTTTCAACACCCACCTTACCTTAACCATTTAGATTTTTCCTTTAAGGTTTTGTGCCCCTCCTAAATAACAAACACTATTTTTATTTAACTATTTTTTATAAATATATATATATATATATATATATATATATATATATATATATATATATTAATTGAACATAAAAATATTTTCATTTAAAAGAAAATTTAAAAATGATAAGAAAGATATGTGATTAATGGCAAAAAATAAAAAATAAAAATAGAGTAGGTAAACGATATAAATCCTAGATAATAATTTATTATGCCATGTTTGGTTATTATTAAAAAAAAAAAAGTCGTATGGTTTACATAAAATTAAATTGTTGTTATGGTAAAAAAAAAAAAGGTAGATTTATCAATACAAATGAAAATTATTAGTTTTTGACTTAAGTTTATACGCACACAATATTCACCAATCAAAAAATAAATTGCATTACAAAAAGTATAGAAAAGAAAAAAATATATGTAAAACTAATATTAAAATTAGACTACAATATTTTTTTTTCCAAAAAATGAAGTTTTAAATATTTTTTATATTTGAAATAGCGATATTTTCCTTTTCAAAACAAATAAGATAAAAACTATACTAGAATTTTTATTTAAATTTTTTTTTTTCCCTTTTTCGAGCTTTTTACATGATTTGTTTCTGTGTTGATAGAAGTAATGAAAAACTAGTTTTCTGTTTTATTTAACAAATTTCATATACAAAACAATTTAAAATGACAAACACAATAAACAGTTGAAAATGGATATTAGAAAATTCACAAACCCACTGTTTTTTAATCTGAATAAAATTGTTACTAAATATAGTCTCATATGAACATTTCGCCAAACAATTCAAAAAAAAATGTACTTAAATGAAATAGTTTATATATAAACAAAAAATAAATTTCATAAATTAAAAATATTTAATTCTTAAAATAATTTTAAATTTCAAACCTATAGCAACAAATACTCTTTAAATAGTAAAAAATTATGTAAAACCCCGTTATTTCCAAAAGTTATAAAAAATAGAATTTGAAATGTATTACATAAATCAACAGTATTTAATTATCAGAATAATTTAAAAATTCAAAAATTTGGCACCAAGTACTCAATAAGTTTAAAATAAAATGTAACAAATATCATTTGATTCAAAAATAATAAAGAAAATAGAATTGAAAATGTATTACGTAAATAAAATTTAAAAACAAAAATCAATCTTGACCAAAATTGTAATTCTTTTAAGAGGGTTATAAGAGCAATTCTTTCATTAAATACTTTTAATTAATTTTTGCTAATATATTAAAGGGACAAATAAGTAATTTTATATTTAACATCAAGGAAGGGGGATTTAGGAGATATTTTGCAAAAGACAGGAAATATCGTTGCATGTTTTTCAAATGACAGGTGTTTTTTTGAAATTTATCCATAATTAGATCATTGTAGTCTCGTTCTAATTCTCTTCTTATTTTAGTAAGAAGATTGAAGAGTGTAAGGAGAGACTGAAGAGTTACAGTCAATGCAGGAAATTAAGTGGATAACATTGGCCAATCGATTATGGTCAGGAAAAAATACGCATCAATTTGAAGGGGATATCGTTGTAGTTTTTCAAATGAGCGCGTATTTCATCAAAATTTACTCATATTTCACTTGATGATTGTTTTCATTATGATTTATTCTACGTGACCATATCTCTTTATCTTCTTTTCTCTCTCCTGATGCACCCCGAATTTTGAAAAAAATAAAAATAAATAGAAGTATATAAGTTTTTCTTTTTTGGAAAAAAATATTAAAGAGAGTGGGACTTTTTAAAGCGTCGATTTTCTCATAAAATAACTTAAGTCAATTTTAGAAAAATGAGCCATCACCTAACATTTTGTTTAAATGGTGTGCTAGGCCACTGATTTTTTATTTTTTTTGGTTTTTTCTTGAAATAAAATGAAAAAAAAAAAATTAACTAAAATTTCAACAACATTACCTATCAAGAAATCGTTGAATTTAACATGAGTTTCAAAAGGCTAACAATACACTTATTTTTTAAAGCCGAAATTTGAACATAATAACAATTTATTTTTTGATTTTCAATAAACATAACAATAATATATTTTTTTTTAAACTAAGACAATATTTAAAGAAAATGTTTAAAATAAAATTACTTACCTCGGGAGCGCGGGATTTCAACACCTTGCTCGAGACTGTGGAATTTCAACACTTGAAACAAAAACATAGAAAATCTTTTTTTCACAAAATATTTATTTATTTTTTCTATTTTTTTTTTAAATTTTCATTTTCTCAATTTCTCTCAAACTCTCCCTACACATAATCCCGAAATATATATATATATATATATATATATATATATATAATTCTTCTTGAAATCTAACCCATTCTCAAGCAATTTCTCAACCAAGTAAATAAAAATAAAAATAAAACTCTCAAAACAAAAATCTCAAACCCAAACTCTCTTCTCTCTCTCTAAAAACTACTCCCCAAAACTCTCTACAACACCCCAAAAAAAAAACTCCACTCTCTCTCTAGAATCCCCATCTTTCAAATTCTCTTCCCCCTCCCTCAAAATCGCTCTACAAAAAAACAAAAAACAAAAAAAAAAAAAAAACTCCCTCTCTCCCCAAATTCACGGCCAAAAAATGACCCCACTAAAAGAGCCCCTTTTTCTCTTTTCTTTTTCGTTTTTTTTAATGGGAGTGGAGGGCAAATTGTTATTGCCCCCACCCCTTTTTGTTTTTGTTTTTTTTCTCTCCACCGAAAGGTAGAGAGTTGTTGTATTTTTATTTAAAAAAAAAAAAAAAAAAACACAATTTTTAGGCGAGATAATATACTGTGCCTACATCTCTAATTATTTAATAAATTTTTCTCTTCCTTTATTAATTATATATAAAATATATTTAATTTCATATACTACAAAAGTATTACAATGGTTGATTAGTTAATAAAAAATATTAAAAAACACAAAAATAACCATTACTAAATAAAAAACAATAAAATTATGAAAAATACTCTAGGAACTCAGTTTATATTATGGGACAATCGGTGGGAAGTCCTCAATTTAAGGTCTAATTGGTCAAAAGTCCTACATGCGGTAAAACTTTTTAATTTAGTCCTATCTGTTTTAAAAAGGCGAAAACATTGCTCACATGATAACTATAAACCAGTTACATGTAACTATTTTGTGTGTAATATTATTGTATTAGTTATAGGTAACTAATTTTTATTTTTTATTTTTTTACAGTTACATGTTCTAATAATATGTAATTTTTTAGTTATATATCTCTGAGATGTAACTAAAAAATTTGATATTTTTTAATTACATGTTTCAATAATATGTAATTTTTTAATTACATGTCTTTAATATGTAACTAAAAAATTTGATATTTTTTCAGTTACGTCACAAAATATTATACATATATATGTAATTGTAACATGTAACTAATATTATATAAGTACATGTAATTAAAAATACCCAAATATGTGTGAAAGGTAGCAAGTATGAAATTATAACTAACATTAGTTACATGTAACAAAATTCATTATAAAAACTGAATGTATTCACTAAAAGACTCCCTACAATTCCCTGCAATATCCCTACAATTCCTGCAATGCGGAACTAAAACACAAGTGAAATAAAACTTAAAGGACTAAATCAAAATCTAATAACACAAAAGGACTTTTCACTAATTAGACTTAAAAAATAGGACTTTTCATCCGATTTTCCCTTATATTATTTAGTATTTTATGAAAATAAATATGAGTAATAAATATTAATAATATTAGAGGTTTGCATTAATAGTTTGGGATAATGACACTTTTGCTCCCTGACAAATTATGCCGGTATTCAATTGGACCTTCGTATTTGAACTTTGACACATTGGTTAACTCACATTTGATTTTCGTTTCAATTTGAACCCTCAGAAGAATTCTGTTAGGTTAACGTTAAAAGTCAACGTAAAATTAAGGGTACTTTGGTCATTTCATGTTGTACAATAAGGGTAATTTAGTCATTTTACTCTAACTAATTTAATAAGACCTATTTATAAATTATTCAAAATTTAAGGGTAAAAAATATATTTAATTATTTGCTTCCCCCTCCCACTGCTGAATATGGATCCGGCTATGGTCGTCGGCCGGAACCTGAATTATCGAGTTCGGACTACAGATCTGGGTATGGGAAGAAGACAGGCCTATCGCCGCTCACCGTCGTTTCTCTCATTGCTCCCGCTCTCGCTGTGGACGAATAGATCCTGACGGCGGTTCATTCATCGGCGACGACGGTGCAGACCGGCGAAGGCCTGGACGACGATGATCGTCTGTGATCGGAAAATGAAGGTGATCCCTACTCTCAGATATGTGATCGGAAAATGAAGGTGATTGAAATCAGATTTTGGGTTTTGGATATTAAACAATTTGATTTCCTTTTTCTTTGGTTGCTATCTGGTTGTTGAGAAATTTGGAGTACGGTTGTAATTGTAGACCTAGATTTTGGGAAAATTTCAGCCTATTGTTCGTTTATGTTTTTGTTTAAATTCATATTCACTTCATTTGTTCAATTACTACATACAATTACTATTTTGTTTCTTCAATTTGATCCCTGCCTATCTAATGATAGTTCAGTATTTGTTTTTCAGGTCTGTTTTATTCTGCAATTTGATCTCTGGCCGTGTAATAAGAGACCACAAATGTTCTTCAGGTCTGTTTTCTTCTTCAATTGGACATGGTTTTTAGCTATATTTGGTTTCATTCATCTTCCCTATATATAGGTTTTCTTCAGTTCAACTCAATTTCCATTTCCATTGAACTTTGGTGCCCACTAGCACTGTAGAAGATTAGCGTACCACTCAGTGTACTACCCTATGGAATTACTTCAGGAGATAATACTGGAATTACTGTGGAATCTCAAGTATTAGACCATGAAATTGAAATCAGATTTTGGGTTTGAAATTGAAATAAATTTTGTATAATTCCTGGTTGGTTTGCATATTGGTTCACTGCGTTGGTTTTATTTCTATTTCTCAGTTCACTGCGTTGGTTTGCATTCCATTTCGTTGATCATTTGTAATTTGGTTTGAATCTTTAGCTATATTTGGTTTGAAATTCATGATCATTCAAGCATGGGTAGACATCCGACCTTGCCTTTATAGCCCCAGCACCGTCGATCGATCGTCGATACCTTCACCATTGCAATCCCTGTGGTAAGAAATTGAATTAGTTTTGTATTTTGGGTTTGAAATTGAAATCAATTTTCGATATTAGACCATGAAATCACCATCGTTCACCTCCTCACCGTGAAGATTGATACTACTCAAATTGTATAATCCTGGTTTATCTCTTCTTCTTTTTTCCAGATTCATCGCCTCTCCTGGTCTACCTAGATTTCTTCTGTTTGCATTCAGATTCAAGTCCACTGCATTGGTTTCATTTCTATTTCTCAGTTCACTGCTTTGGTTTGCATTCTATTTCGTTGATCATTTGTAATTTGGTTTGATTCTTTAGCTATATTTGTGTGTAGACTATTTGAACAATGAAATTCATGATCATTCAAGCATGGGTAGACATCCATCTTCCCCAATGGTTTGAATTTTTAGCTATATTTGTGTGTAGACTATTTGAACAATGAAATTCATGATCATTCAAGCATTTCCACCATCGAAAGGTGACGGTTGATTTTTTCCGCCATCGAAAAGTAACGGTTGATTTCTTTCGCCATCGAAAGGTAACAACTAATTTACCGCTGTCAATCGTTTGATTATTTTCGTTTCTCCCAATTGCAAAAAACAATTCGAGTGAGGTGTGACATTTGTTCGCTGACAAATAGTCGAACAACTAGCGTGCACATTTCGTTGCTCAAATTTTTCCATGTTTCCCCTTTATTTGAACATCTTAAAATGTGTAGGTTATCTGATTTGCCTCCCATTATTTGAACACCTGTGTCTCTTTCTTGAGCAAGAATTTTCATAATTTGCAAGGACTTTAGTTTGATTTAAACTGACTGAATTTTCTTGGGGGCTAGAGGAATTCATTAGATCATCCTGGATTGCCCCTCATTCGGTGATACTTGCCTTGCAAAGAGAGAATCATTATAATCCGAAGGCTTTGATATGCATTTCCTATCTCATTTCATGTCACATTTTATAGTTTGAAAAAGAGGTAAAAAAGCATTTTTTTTGTAGTGTAAAGTGTAATTTGGTCTAACTATAGGGGTGCAAAGTATAATTAATCTTTTTTTTAGATAATAAAAATGGAATGCAATCTGTTCTTAGAAAACTTTGAACATGAATGTGTTTGTTCAATGTTTATGTTTAATGTTTCTATTCTACTCCCATGTTCTCTTTGATGGCGTTTGTTTAATGTTCACTTATATGGCGTTTGTTTAGAGTTTCTATTTATGTGTCTGTTCTAAATATATATTATTTTTTTTTGCTTCAGTTTTGGAGAACAGAAACACTAAAAAACAAAACAGCTTCTTCTAGGAACCAAAAACTCAAAAAAGAAACATGAACAAGTCTTCTATTTTGGTGACAGAAATTTGTTCTAAAAATCTCACAGCGAAAATTTTGTTCTCTAATTTTCACTTCTGTTCTTAGTTTTTCGGGGTAAAAAAAAAAACTTAAATTTTTGTTCTGTTTTCTAATAACAAATTTTTTAGAGTAGAACAAAAATGTTGTTAATTGTTTGTTTTTGTTCCACTTACTGAGGATAGAACATAAATGTTCTTGATTTTTTCAAGAAACACCCTTTCTTATACCATTTAGTATAATTTTTAGTTCTGCTGGAATATAATTTGCAAATTTTACTATTGCAAATCATCATAATATCACTGAGTTTCAGGATTTGCTATTTATAGAAAAACAGATAATATCACCGTTTATGTATATGTAAGTTTTTGTAATCGATTATATTGCTTATTTGTCTCTTTTTAAATGACGGATATTCATATTTATATGTTTGATTTTCAATTTGCAGGTAAATAGAAAATTAGAGGAAACGATTAGACATACAATTGTTTTAGCATGTTTTGATTAATGCAAAATAATATAATAGCTTATAATAGCATATTGTTGTGGCGCTTCCTCATTGGCTGACTCGTGTTTGTGTATTTCTTCAAACATTTATAAATGTAGTCAAAAAAATTTATGGAAGACGGATTTATTATTATTTTTACTTGAAAAAAATTGAATGAGATGTCAATGTAATTAATTTCATTCAAATTTTTGATAGACTTTAGTGCTGATGTGACAATTAAATTAATATTGTATATTAGGATTTATTTGGTATGTAATGTTTTAATTCAGTTTAAGAATGATAGTCATTTAAGTAAAAAAATCTTTTACAATACTAAATTAAAATTTTGTGTATCAACATCTGTGATAAATTGTCTCAATCAGTTTTCTTTACTGTAATCTCCATATGAATTATTTGATTTCTTATTGAGCGTAAAGATCTTTACTATAATAGTTATGAATATTGGAAATCAAACTCTAATAAATGTGCCATCAAATTTTTTTTTTGTTATTTTTTCAAATTACTTTAGTTTTTGTTTTGTTTGCTTGGTGTTTTTGTTCCGAAACATGAAAAAAACTATAAATTTTTATAATTAATAAGTTGGTTATTTATTAATAACGTGCTCATTTTAAATTATCTTTTATTAACCCGTGCCTTCAAGCATGGGTAATTCGCTAGTAAATAAATAAAACAGAGGCTCTCTTTCTGCTTCTGTTTATGCAAGCAATGGTTTGTTGTTTTGTATGGCCGACCATTGAATGAGTCAGTGGGTATCGTGTTGTGGTGGCCGTCGGAGTTGTCAGTGTAGGTGGCCGTCGGTGTTATGTAGCTATTATTTGGGTTTGGGAGGATGATGAATAGTATTTAAAATACACATTTGACCCTTTAATTTTGGATAGAAAATAAAATAATTCCAATTAAAAATTTTAAAGGATAAAAATGTAATTTAACATTAATTAACAGAAAACTTAACTGAGGGTCCAAATTGAAACGAAAATCAAATATAAGGTATCCAATGTGTCAAAGTTCAAATACAGGACTCCAATTGAGCACTGACTTAATTTGTCAGGGAGCAAAAATATCATTATCCCTAATAGTTTTTTAGGTTACAAATTTATTTTTATTTTAAACATTAAAATTTATTATTTATACACACTATTGTAATATTATTAAATATAAGATTAAAACATCAATTTTATGTCGTGTAATATTCTAATAAAAAAATATGTAGTAATACTTTTTTTTTCTAGACCCATAGAATATGCAGGTCTAAAACTACTAAGAAAAAAATGAAAGAGTGCATTGTGAATTATTACTCACTTATTGTGATCACATGAAAATTCTTTGATGCAAACCAAGTCCATTAATTGATATCCACACAAATAGAAATGTGGATGAAAGCAAGCTCTTGGAAAATTGAGGGGTTTGATTGAACGTCATTGTAAAGTTCAATCAATCCAACTTTGCAAGAAGAGACTAAAGAGTTACGGTCAATGCAAGAACTTGCCTAACCTTGAACCGAATTAGCAAATCTGCCTAATAAATCACACTGAACTTTTAAAAATAAAACTAACATTTTTTAATTATCTTTTATAATCAAACTATTAATTGAAAAAAAAAATCATTTAAAAACAAATTTTAAATTTAAAAAAAAAATTATTTGATAATGTGGAAATAATATTTGATAAACGATCTCTTAATTCAAAAAAATTGTGTAGAGGGTGAAGAAAATTTGGACAGAGAAATCATTCGCAGAGCCAACATAGGACTTTGGGCCAACATAGCGTTATTAAGTTGTAGAAATAACGCCACTAATTTGTTATTTTGTTCGGTTTAGTCCTCAAAATTTTTGGTTAATTTCTCTTTTCAACACCCACCTTACCTTAACCATTTAGATTTTTTCTTTAAGGTTTTGTGCCCTTCCTAAATAACAAACACTATTTTTATTTAATTACTTTTTATAAAATATATATATATATATATATATATATATATATATATATATATATATATATATATATATATATTAATTGAACATAAAAATATTTTCATTTAAAAGTAAATTTAAAATGATAAGGAAAATATCTGATTAATGGCAAAAAAAAAAAAAAAAAAAAAAAAAAAAAAAAAAAAAACAAAACAGTGTAGGTAAATGATATAGATCCTAGATAATAATTTATTAAGCCATGTTTCCGTGTTTGGTTATTATTTAAAAAAAAAAAAAAGTCATACGGTTTACTTAAAATTAAATTGTTGTTATGGTAAAAAAAAAAAAGGTAAATTTATCAATACAAATGAAAATTATTAGTTTTTTAAAAACACTTTTTTTTTTTTTTTACTTAAAGTTTATACGCACACAATATTCACCAATCAAAAAATAAATTGCATTACAAAAAATATAGAAAAGAAAAAAAAAATAATTTAAAACTAATATTAAAATTAAACTATTGGAAAATAAAGAGTTGAAATTTGATATTGGAAAATTCACAAATCCACTGTTTTTGAATCTGAATAAAACTATTAAGAAGACTTCACCAAACAATTAAAAAAAATGTAATTAAATGAAACAATTTATATATAAATAAAAAATAAATTTCATAAATTAAAAATATTTAATTCTTAAAATAATTTTAAATTTCAAACCTATAGAAAATTATTTGATAATGGGCTCAACCAAGTCTACGCATATGGAAATATGATGTGATTGGTATCCACTTGGAAAATTGGGGTTGATTGAACAAATAAAATATGACGTAATTGGTATCCACGCAAATAGAAATATGGATAAGAGTTCTTGGAAAATTGGAGGTTTCATTGAACAAAGAAAATTTGATGTAATTGGCATCCACACAAATAGAAATGTAGATAGTGGCTTAGCTTTTGGAAAATTGGGGGATTTTGACCAAAGAAAAAATGTAAGATTCTCTTATTATTCAATCAATTTAGTGTCGCAAAGAGAGACTGAAGAGTTACAGTCAATGCAGGAAATTAGGTGTATGATATTGGCCAGTCGATTATAGTCAAGAAAAAATACGCATCAATCTGAAGGGGATATCGTTATAGATTTTTTAAATGAGCAGATATTTCATTAAAAATTACCCATATTTCGGTTGATTATTGTTTTTATTATGATTTATTCTACGTGATGTTATCTCTTTATCTTCTTTTTTCTCTCTTGACGCACCCTTGATTTTGAAAAATAAATAAATAAATAGAAGTATATAAGCTTTTCTATTTTTTTTTGAAAAAAATATATTAAAGAGAGGTTTTTTTTTTTTTTTTTTAAAGTGTTGGTTTTCTCATAAAATAACTTAAGCTAATTTTAGAAAAATGATACGTCACCTAACATTGAGTTTAAATAGTGTGCTAGGTCACCTAATTTTTCTTAAAACGTTTTAAAAAATAGTTTAAGTAAATTTTTGACTCCAAAAGCGCGGTCTGACTAAAGATTCATTTTTAAGGGTTTAGGGGTCAATTACGCGCGGGAAGGTGTTAGGCACTCAAAGACGCTCGTCCGTAAACGGTACTTTATCCAATTAAGTACAATTAAAATTTAAGTCTTCTTAGCTCTTGGAAAATTAGGGGATTTTGACCAATGAAAATGTAAGATTCTTCTTATTGTTCAATCAATTTAGTGTTGTAAGGAGAGATCAAAGAGTTACGGTCAATATAGGACATTAAGTGGATGACATTGGCCAATCGATTATAGTCAAGAAAAAATATACATCAATTTGAAGAGGATATCGCTGTAAGTTTTACAAATAAAAGGGTATTTCATTAAAATTTTCGGTAGATGATTATTTTCTTTATGATTTATTCTATGTGACCTTATCTCTTTATCTCCTTTTCTCTCTCCTGATGCACCTAGGATTTTGAAAAAAAAAATAAAAATAAATAGAAATATATAAGCTTTTCTATTTTATTTTTTTTGAAAAAAAAATATTAAAGAGAGGGGGACTTTTTTAAAGCGTCGGTTTTCTCATAAAATAACTTAAGCCAATTTTAGGAAAAAAAAAGTCGCCACCTAGTACTGTGTTTAAATGGTGTACTAAATCAATGAATTTTTCTTAAAATGTTTTAAAAAATGGCTTGAGTAAAATTTTGACTCCAAAAGCACAGTCCGACTATAGATTCATTTTTAAGGGTTCGGGGGTCAATTACGTTCGGAAAAGGTATTAGGCACCTCAAGACGCTCATCCGCAGACAGTACATTATCCAATTAAGTACAATTAAAATTTAAGTCCGAATATTTTATTTTGAAATCTCTTCCAAGAATTTTTTTTTCATGTTCTTTTATTTTTGTTTTTTTAATTTTATTTTAAAACTGATTTTTTTTAAGTAAAATATTTTTTTTTGAAATAAAAAAAATATTTATTTTCTATTTTTTTTGGAAGTAAAATGGATTTTTTTTTTTTAGATTTTCCTTTTTTTTATAAATTGATTTTTTTTTATAAAGAACATTTTTTTTTTTGAAATAAAACGAAATTTTTAAAAAAAAATAAAAACTATTCTTTTATTCTTATTTTTTTAAAATAAAATGTTTTTTTTTTATTTTCTATTTTAAAAAAATATATTTAAAAAAAATCTTTTTATTTTTATTTATTTATTTATTTATTTTTTTGAAATAAAATGAAAAAATATTTTTTTAAACTAAAATTTCAACAACATTACATATCGAGAAATCGTTGAATTTAACATAAATTTTAAAAGGCTAACAACACACTTATTTTTTCAAATTGAAACTTCAACATAACAACAATTTATTTTTTTATTTTCAACAAACATAACAATAATATATTTTTTTTAAACTAAGACAATATTTAAAGAAAATGTTTAAAATAAAATTATTTACGTCGGGAGCGGAATTTCAACGCCTTGCTTGGAAGCACGAGATTTCAACACCTGAAACAAAAATATAGAAAATATTTTTTCACAAAATATTTATTTATTTTTTTCGATTTTTTTTTAAATTTCCATTTTCTCAATTTCTCTAAAAAACTCTCCCTATCCATAATCATGAATATATATATATATATATATAAAATTAAAAAAAAAAAACTTTGAAAAACACAACTCTTCTTGAAATCTAACCCATTCTCAAGCAATTTCTCAACCAAGTAAATAAAAATAAAAATAAAACTCTCAAAACAAAAATCTCAAACCCAAACTCTCTTCTCTCTCTCTAAAAACTCCTCCCCAAAACTCTCTACAACACCC
The DNA here is from genome assembly GCA_016647705.1 of Eucommia ulmoides. Taxonomy (NCBI): domain Eukaryota; kingdom Viridiplantae; phylum Streptophyta; class Magnoliopsida; order Garryales; family Eucommiaceae; genus Eucommia; species Eucommia ulmoides. The sequence goes on along the minus strand of JAENRU010000486.1, from coordinate 232,373 downwards.
CCAAAAAATAACTCCACTCTCTCTCTAGAATCCCCATCTTTCAAATTCTCTTCCCCCTCCCTCAAAATCGCTCTACCCAAAAATGTAACAAATATCATTTGATTCAAAAATAATAAAGAAAATAGAATTAAAAATGTATTACATAAATAAAATTTAAAAACAAAAATCAATCTTGACCAAAATTGTAATTCTTTTAAAAGGGTTATAAGAGTAATTCTTTCATTAAATATTTTTAATTAACTTTTGCTAAAATATTAAAAGGACAAATAAGTAATTTTATATTTAACATTAAGGGAGGGGGTTTAGAAGATATTTTGCAAAAGACAGGGAATATCGTTGCATGTTTTTCAAATGACAGGTGCTTCTCTGAAATTTATGCATAATTAGATCGTTGCAGTCTGGTTCTAATTCTCTTCTTATTTTGTAATTAATTAATTAAGTAAATATTAAGTTTAGAATATATTTAACCAATAATTCTAAGGGATTTTAATCAGGAACATATTGACTTAGTAAACAAATGAGGAAAAAAAAATAAAAAATAGTTCTTTGTGAATTGTTGCTCTCTTAGTGAAATTACATGAAAATTCTTTGAAGACAAGCTCAATCAAGTCTACGCATATGGAAATATGAAATAATTGGTATCCACTTGGAAAATTGGGGGTTTCATTGAACAAAGAAAATTTGATGTAATTGGCATCCAGTGGATAGCAGCTTAGCTCTTGGAAAATTGGGGGATTTTGACCAAAGGAATAATGTAAGATTTCTCTTATTGTTCAATCAATTTAGTGTTGTTAGGAGAGACTGAAGAGTTACGGTTAATACAGGAAATTAAGTGGATAACATTGGCCAATCAATTATGGTCAGGAAAAAATACACATCAATCTGAAGGGGATGTCAGTGTAGTTTTTCAAATGAGCGAGTAGTTCATCAAACATTACTCATATTTCGGTTGATGATTGTTTTCATTATGATTTATTCTACGTGACCTTATCTCTTTATTTTCTTTTCACTTTCCTAACGCACCCCAGATTTTGAAAAAAATAAAAATAAATAGAAGTATATAAGTTTTTCTTCTTTTTTTGGAAAAAAAAAAAAATTTAAAGAGAGGGGGACTTTTTAAAGCGTCGATTTTCTCATAAAATAACTTAAGACAATTTTAGAAAAATGAGTCATCACCAAGTATTGTATTTAAATGATGTACTTGGTCACTGAATTTTTTTTTAAAACATTTTAAAAAATTGATTAAGTAAAATTTTGACTCCAAAAGTAAGGTTCGACCAAAGAGTCATTTTCAAGGTTCAGGGGTCAGTTACGCTTGGGGAATGTATTAGGCACCCAAGGTCCTCGTCCGCAAACAGTACCTTATCAAATGAAGTACAATTAAAATTTAAGTCCGAATTTTTATTTTATTTTATTTTGAAATCTCTTCCAAGAATTTTTTCATTTTCTTTTGTTTTTTTTTAATTTTATTTTAAAAGTGATTTTTTGTTAATAAAGATATGGGATGACACTAATCTTTCTTATGTCAATTTTTCTTTTCCAATTTCACATTGTTAAAAGTGGATAAGAGTTCTTGGAAAATTGGGGGTTTCATTGAACAAAGAAACTTTGATGTAATTGACATCTACACAAATAGAAATGTGGATAACAACTTAGCTCTTGGAAAATTGGGGGATTTTAACCAAAGAAAATATGTAAGATTCCTCTTATTGTTCAATCAAGTTAGTATTGTAAGAAGAGACTGAAGAGTTATGATCAATGCAAGAAATTAAGTGGATGACATTGATCAATCGATTATAGTAAAAAAAAAATACACATCAATCTGGAGGGGATATCGTTGTAGGTTTTTCAAATGAGCGGGTATTTCATTAAAATTTACCCATATTTCTGTTGATAATTGTTTTCATTATGATTTATTCTACGTGACCTTATCTCTTTATCTTTTTTTTTTCTCTCCTGACGCACCTCGGATTTTGAAAAAAGAAATAAATAAATAGAAGTATATAAGCTTTTTTATTTCTTTTTGAAAAAAAAATATTAAAGAGAGTGGGGGTTTTTTAAAGCGTCGGTTTTCTCATAAAATAATTTAAGCCAATTTTAGAAAAAAAAGAGTCATCACCTAGTATTGAGTTTAAATGGTGTATTAGGTCACCGAATTTTTTTTTAAATGTTTTAAAAAAATGGATTAAGTAAAATTTTGACTCCAAAAGTACAGTCCAATCAGAGATTCATTTTTAAGGATTTAGGGGTCAATTACGCTCGAGAAAGGTGTTAGGCACATCAAGACGCTCGTCCGCAGACGGTACCTTATCCAATTAAGTACAATTAAAATTTAAGTCCGAATATTTTATTTTATTTTGAAATTTCTTCCAAGAATTTTTTTCATTTTCTTTTATTTTTGTTTCTTTTTTATTTTATTTTAAAACTGATTTTTTTTAAGTAAAATATTTTTTTTTGAAATAAAGAAAAAATTATTTATTTTTTATTTTTTTTTTGGAAGTAAAATGGAAAAACAATATTTTTTTTTTATTTTTAGATTTTTTTTTTATAAATTGAAATTTTTTTATAAAGAACATTTTTTTTTTTTGAAATAAAACGAAATTTAAAAAAAAAAAAAAAATCTTTTTATTCTTATTTTTTTGGTTTTTTCTTAAATAAAATGAAAAACATTTTTTTTTTGCGATTTTTTAAACTGAAATTTAAAAAAAATATATATTTTTTTTAAAAAAGCTTTTTATTTTTTTTGGTTTTTTCTTGAAATATAATGAAAAAATATTTATTTATTTTTTCGATTTTTTTTTTTTAAATTTCCATTTTCTCAATTTCTCTAACAAAACTATCCCTACCCATAATCACGAATACATATATATTAGAAAAAAAAAAAAAAAATCTCTGAAAAACACAACTCCCATTCTCAAGCAATTTCTCAACCAAGTAAATAAAAATAAAAATAAAACCCTCAAAACAAAAATCTCAAACCCAAACTCTCTTCCCTCTCCCTAAAAATTCCTCCCCAAAAAGAAAAACCCCCAAAAAAGAACTCCACTCTCTCTCTAGAATCCCCATCTTTCAAATTCTCTTCCCCCTCCCTCAAAATCTCTCTACCAAAAAAAAAAAACCTTCCCTTTCTCTCCCCAAATTCACGGCCAAAAAAGGACCCCGCTAAAAGAGCCCCTTTTTCTCTTTTCTTTTTCGTGTTTTTTTTTTTTTTTTAACGGGTGCGCGGGGCAAAATATTATATATATATTTTTCTAAAAAATAAATACAACAACTCTCCACCGAAAGGTGGACAGAAAACAAAACAAAACAAAAAGGGTTGGGGGCAATAACATTTTAATCGATCTAATTCATTTATAAAAGTATGCAGTGGCTACATGGAAACTCTTTTGATGTAGACAAGACAAGGTCAACCAAGTCAACAAGTTTGAAAAATATGCAATGGGAGCCACACAATTATTGCTAAACTAACTTCATAAAAAAAATGCAATATAAATTCCAGTTAACATTGTTCTAGTGTTTCATCCACATACACGATCATGGAGAGACTCGCGCTTTTTCTTTCATTTCTTGCCATAGCAACTAAAATGTCTTACATGCTGCTATGGAAACTCAAAGACTGGAGACGTTTGAAACCGTACAACCAATCGGAATGTACAATATTGTTAAAATCATTTTTAGACAAAGAAAGCTCTCTAAGACCTGTCATGATTTTAAAGGTCCTCTTCGAAGTGGGCTACAAAACATGATAGGTCTTAAAGAGCTTTCTTTGTCTAAAAATGATTTTAACAATATTGTACATTCCGATTGGTTGTACGGTTTCAAACGTCTCCAGTTGCTTGATCTTTCTGACAATCAATTGCAAGGAATGATTCCGAGTAGTTGGGGCAACTTGACATCTCTTGTTTCTCTCAAACTGTTGTCCAACAATCTTGAAGGTGGATTACCGAGATCCTTTGGAAAGCTTTGCAACTTGAGGAGGATAGATCTATGGGGTAATAGAATCGGGGTAGATGTGTCAGAAGTGTTTACGAGTTTGTCTAGATGCGTTTTAAATTCTTTGCAAGAGATGATATTCGATGAAACCCAACTTTCTGGTCATTTAACCTGTCAACTTGCGCATTATGAAAACCTCCGTCGCTTGTCTTTTTCAGGAAATTCAATTAGTGGTCCCAATCCCGAGTGTTTAGGAAATCTTGTTTTCTTAAATACATTAGATTTGTCAGGAAATCAATTGAATGGAACTCCCCCTGTAAGTCTTGGAAAACTTTCAAATCTAGAAAGAATGTATCTTTAAGATAATTTGTTGGGAGGTGTTTTATCTGAAGGTCATTTTGCTAATCTTACATCTTTGAGAACATTGGCCTGCATCCGGAAACCAGTTGGCATTGGAGGTCAGTTCAAATTGGATTCCTTCCTTTCAACTCGAGACAATTGAACTAAGTTCCTGGCATTTGGGACCCCAATTTCCTTCATGGCTCCAATATCAAAAGGATTTGGTGTTTATGGATTTATCTTGCACGGGAATTTCAGATCATGTTCCAGATTGGTTTTGGAGTTTATCTTCTAGGTTTGGTTATCTAAATCTCTCTCACAACCAACTCCAAGGGAATATTCCAAACATTCTTGATGTGAAAAATCCAACAATTTTTTGCTTAAGTTCCAACCAATTCGTTGGTCTGTTGCCCATTGTCTCTTCCAATATGAGTGGGTTAAACCTTTCAAACAATTCATTCTCTGGCGGAATTTCTCACTTTCTTTGCGATAGTGAAAATCTTGAACGTAAAGAATTGGAGATTCTTATCTCGAAGGAAATCTTTTGTCAGGGGAGATTCCAGACTATTGGATGAATTGGCCATCATTGGAGTATGTAAATTTGGTGAGCAACAATTTGAAAGGGACCATACCAAGCTCTATGGGATCTTTAAGCCAACTCAAGTCATTGCATCTTCGTAACAATAGCCTTTCTGGAGAAATTCCTTTGGCTCTACACAACTGTACGGAGTTGGTGGCCATTGATTTGAGCGAGAACGAGTTCGTTGGAAGGGTACCCACATGGCTGGGGGAAAGACTTTCAAATTTGATGGTTCTAGAGCTTCGTTCAAATAATTTAAGTGGTGAAATACCTTTGGAACTTTGTTATCTCACTTTTCTTCAAATATTGGATCTTGCTAACAACAGTTTGGTCGGAAATATACCAAGGTGTGTCAACAATTTCACGACCATGGCATTGAAACTAAATTCTACGAATGATGGTTATCGTATCACATTTAACGCTCTTTATACTAACACATTCTTTGAAAATGTAATTGTGGTAACCAAGGGGGGAGAGTTTCTTCAGTATGACACCACTATTCGCCTTGTAACTAGCATGGATATTTCCAACAACCACCTAACAGGAGAGATCCCCGAGGAATTGACCAGTCTCTTGGAATTGTGTTTCTTGAATTTATTAGGTAATCATTTAACCGGAATGATCCCAAGGAAGATAGGCGATATGAAATCAATTCAATCTTTGGATTTCTCAAGAAATCAACTATTCAGACAAATTCCATCAAACATGTCAGGTTTGAATTTTTTAAGTTATTTGAATTTGTCTGATAACAAATTCACAGGAAACATTCCATCGGGCACACAGCTCCAAAGCTTTAATGCTTCTAGCTATATGGGCAACAACCTTTGTGGGCCTCCGTTGTCAGAAAACTGTAGCCACAGTAGTGCAAATTCGGGGGCTGAATATGAAGGAGACGATCGTCGTGGAGATAATACACTAAAAGTTGGGTTGTATGTGTCAATAGACTTGGGATTTGTGGTTGGTTTTTGGTGTTTCTGTGGCCCTCTGTTCATCTACAGGGGATGGAGATTGACTTATTTCCGTGTTTTAGACAATGTTTGGTGGAAAGTTTGTGATGTATTGCGCATTTAATTTTAAATACGTATTATGTATCAGAATAAATGTGTACCTCTTTGTATACCCAGATCTATCTGGAGTTTAATACTGCTATTTATATGGATGAATCATTAAACTATATTTTGTGTTATTCTTTTATATGTTCTGGTTGAGTGGTCTTTTCATTTTTATATGAATGAATTAAACATCAAAAGGAGAAGACTTTTGGAAGATTTGCAGTAATATTGTATTGGATTTAACAGAGAACATGATCTTTTGTAATCTTGTAAGATAAGACTTGTGAAATTTGATGATGGTTTTGGGCTGTCAACCCCAAAAACCAACTCCCAATGTTAGATTTTTCTTCACATTTATAACTTGACCACCAATTTCTTACACATTTAATGTGTGATAAATCTAACAATCTTTTTTTCACACATCGGGAAATTGTATCGGCTAACCATCGATCAATCTCTCCCTAGTTCAAAAGCTAACTAATAAGGTGAGATTTTTTATCACGTTTATTATTTGACTACTAATCGCTTTCACATATGATATGATTTGAGATAAATTCAACACAAACGATCAATTATTTTAATATATTGTTTTGATGGTGGAGGAACCTAAAAGATTAGCAGGAAAAATGTGGTTAAATGAACGAGGCAAAAGCATATAATATTACAACAGAAAGACAGATCGAGAGAGAGAGAGGATCTATATGTGTGTGTAGTGGGGAGAATTATGCATATGAACAGTAGGAGAAGTCCTTTTAGAACCACTTGAAAATTATTCGGCCAATCTTCTTGGAGTTTTTTACCTAATAAATATTCAAAAAAAAAAAATTCTGACAACACGTGTATTTAAACTTATTTACCAAGTCCAAGTATCCCGGTATTACGAACACCAGGACCGTTTGCTTTTTTTTTTGGTCCCAGCGTTCAGAACGTCAGGACCAAAAAAATACAAAACGGTGTTAAAACACCGTTTCTTGGTCCCTTTTTTTTTTTTTTTGTTTGCCAAGAGAGAGAGAGAGTAGAGAGATAGAGAGAGAGAGCACTGTTTGTTTGGCCTTGGTTCCGGCGTTCACAACGCCGGGACTAAGTCCCTTTTCTTTTTCTTTTTCTTTTTTTGCCGAGAGAGAGAGAGATGGGAGAGAGAGACGAAATAAAATGAGATGTATTTCATTTTGATTAATTTTTTGACACTTTATACCCAAAAGTTTGACCATCATTTTATTTTGAATATTTTTTTATTTTTTTTTAGTGTTTACTCCATTTTTTTTAATTTTGTTTTTTATAAAGAATTTTTTTTTTTTTGTTTGTTAATTTTAATTTCTTTAATTGTCATAATTTAAATTTAAAAGTTAGGTCAAACGATCGATCGAATAAGTCAAACGTTTGATTGGTTAAAACAATGAAGTAAAAAATTCTGAAAACTAATCCAGTCGGTCAACCGACTTGACAAATTAGTCGACCGTTGAAAATAGTGGATTTAAATTGCACGTCTTGACCTAACATATCAACTCAATGGGGCATCATGTCGACCAAATTGAATTTTTAATTGAATTCAATTGAAAATTAAAAAAAAAAATTACTTTATTAATAATAAAAAAGTAAAAAATAATAAAGTAAAAAAAAAAAACAATTATGATATAAAGTGGTAGTTGAATTTTTCTTGCATTTTTGAAGTGAATTTCACTTGGATTTTTGGATTTTCGAAGTAAAAAAATATTTTTACTTCAAAAATTAAAAAAAAATATAACTATTTCAAAATATTTTTACTTTCATTCAAAAATTTGTTTTTTTATTTATTTTTACTTTATTATTTATTATTAATAAAGTAAAAAAAATATATATTCAATTGAATTCAATTTAGTCGACAGGATACCCCCATTCGATTGATATGTTAGATCAAGACATGTAATTTAAACCTATTATTTTCAATGGTCAACTAATTTGTCAAGTCGGTCGGCCGACTGGATTAGTTTTAAAACTTTTTACTTCATTGTTTTAACCAATCAAACATTTGACTTATTCGATCGATCGTTTGAGCTCATTTTTAAATTTAAATTATAACAATCAAAGAAATTAAAATTAACAAACAAAAAAATTTTTCCGTATAAAAAAACGAAATTAAAAAAAATGGAGTAAAAACTAAAAAAAAAATTATTCAAAATAAAATAATGGTCAAACTTTAGGGTATAAAGTGTCAAAAAATTAATCAAAATGAAATTCATCTCCTTTTTATTTCCTCTCTCTCTCTCTTGGCAAACCAAAAAAAAAAAAAAAAAGCGACTTAGTCCCGGCGTTGTGAACGCCGGGACCATGCCAACGCACAAACGGTGTTTTATATTTTTTTGGTCCCGGCATTTTGAATGCCAGGACCAAAAAAATAAAAATAAATAAAAAAAGCAAACAGTCCCGGTGTTCTGAACACGAAGATACTCGAGCCTGGTAAATTAGTTTAAATACGCATGTTGTCAAGATTTTAAAAATAAAAAAAAATAAAAAAATTATTAGGTAAAGAACTCAATCTTCTTGTTTTCATTTTGTACTTTTGTTCTTTAGAGGGGAAAAAAAAAAACCAAAAGAAAAAGAAGATTGTCGTTTTTGTTCTCGAAAACATATTTATAATTGTAGAATTTTCAAAAGTAAAAATAGACATCAAAAACAGAATTAGAAAAACAAAAAGTATGAAAAATCGGTCTGCAATGCCCTTCACCAACCAGGAAACAAACAAATAAGGGTTAAACCAGTGAACTAAACTGAACAGGTCAGGTAGAGATGACTTTGCACGCAGACAATGACGTGAACATGCGAGTGTGAGCTGATGTGGTGGTAAATTTTCAATGCTTTTGCTGATGTGGCCGTTATGTATGCTGACTCGGATTACTACATAGCTTTGAAGCTGATGTGGCATAATAAAATTGCATGTCTGGATAAAATGTATTTTTAGTTCGAAGCGGAAGTAAAAAATAAAAATAAAATAATATTTAGTGTTGTAAAGATAATATTTTAATGTTAATCCTATTAATAGTCTCATAATCTTAAAGAATAATTATTTTTTATTTCTCAAAAACAAATTAAGATCATACTTTTTCAATATATATTTTGTATGCATTTTTTAAAGATTTTTTTATGAACAATCGACGAAATTAAAATTTTAACTCGTGCAATCCACGGAGTACAATAATTTTTTCATAAATCCAAAGTTACTGTCAAAAATAAAAATTTACTGTCATAAATTCAAAGTTATTGTATGTCATAAAGATTACTGTAATTTTTTACATAAGAAAATTATAGTTTCTTTTATGTATTATAGTAACTTAGAATTTTTGAAAACAAAAATTATAACATACAAACTACATTGACTAAAATTTTAATTTTTGTGGACTGCTCATTCACAAAAAAAAAAAAAAAAAAAAAAAAAGAAAACAAAAACGAAAAATAAAAATTAGTGCAAAATACATATTAATTTCAAGGAGGCTGATTTTTAAAAACTCTCTCTCCTTTGATGGGCCAATCTTTATTTGGGCTGATTTTTAAAAAAACTTGTCTACAATTAATTATAAAAAGAAATTAAACAAAAAAGGCCCATCCTTGTTGGGCCTTTTTCTTAATCCAAGCCCATAAATTCCCATTGTTTCTTTCTATGTTGACTTTGGTCCTAATTAGAGATCATTTTGAGGTTGCCAAAACATTTGATTTTTCACTAAGTTGATGGCGATGTATTTTGATAAGTAAACGTGTTTTTCGTTATTGGGTTTTTAAAATATCAGTGCCGACAAAAATATTTTTTAAATTACAGATTATATTGTTATAAATTTTCCAAATGACATGTCAATAAAATCTACCTGTCAAAATATTTAAAATTCATTTAACTTATTATATTAATAATAAGACATTTATTTCATACAGCCTACAGTCGGTACAACCAGCCAAAGTTACAAGTTCGTCTGAAAGAAATTACAAATTTTTATATGAACTTATAACTTGAAATTTGTAACTTTCCAGAAAAACTTGTAACTTCTTTCAGACGAACTTTTAACTTTGCAAGTTATATTGGACTATAGGTTGTATTATAATCAAACCCTAATAGTAAATAACAATTAAATTCACTCAATTCACAATATTAATATTTAATTTAAAAAACAAGAGTTAAGATTTTATGATTTCTTTTTCTTTTCTTTTTCTTACATATGTTATAGTTTGATATAACAAACAACCTTGATTTTCCAAACTCCTCATGAAGCAAAAGCTTGGCGAACAGAGGGGATGTGATTGCAGATTCCGATGTCTATATCAATGGAATCTCATCATCTATACATAACGAATTGGTATGATATATTCATATCATAATACATAATTAGATTTATATCCTAATGTATAATTATATGAACAGTAAGAACTAGCATTCTTATTGAGACTAGAATTCATAGGGAATAAAATAGATTTGGGCACAGAAGTAGGGTTCCGCAATGATTCCGAGGGCTGAATAATCTCTGTACCACAAAACAGTTTGACGATAAATTTCTTTTTTCATAGTGAAAGTCTCACTTCACCTACTCTCGCTTGACCCATTAAAAGAGCGTAGTCGCCTTTAATGACTTTATATAGGAAGGGAAAAATGAAATCAATTAAACTCCTTCCAAGAGAGAAAATTAAACTCTAAACATTCCACAAAACAGATTACGACATATTTGTTCTCTTGATTTATAATATTTTTATATAATATTTTAGAGATAAAGGTGCGAATGTGATATGAAAGAAAGTAAAATTGACACCGCTTACGAAGTCATAGGTTTAGATCAGCATTTTTATTTGATGAATTAAACAATATCCATTATTATAATTGCAAATGATCCCTCCTTCATTTTTATTATTATTTTTCTTTGTCAACTCCCAATACAATCTTGACCATAATTTTTTTTCTTTTCTTTCTTTTAATTATTTTTTTATTCTTCTTCTTCTTCATTATTATTATTATTATTATTTATATTTTTTTTACGATTAGGTGTTGTCTGGGTCAACTTACACGCAACTAATTACTGTTTCGGACGATTTTAAGGACGCACTCTCCCATATCAACTTCGTGCGTTCAGGATTAAATTTAAGACTTAATCTTTGACCATATCTCACTGCATTAATAATTCACTAATGTAAATTTGAAATAATTGCCTTTTTTTTATTTGTGTTTTAACGTAAATATTTTCATTTTTTGGAGTTGAATTTTACTAAATTATACATTTAGTAGCATCAGAGTTTGACTAAAATCAAAATAGCTCAAAATTGCAAACTTGGGACATTTGTTAATACTTGTTTAAATACTTTTAAAAATGAAAAGGTTAATTTAAAAAATAAATATTTTGAGCGTTAAGGGTCTCACCCTCTGTTGATACCGCATAGAGGCTTTTCGGCTACAGAGCTTGGATAGAGCCTGCCCGACCACGGAGCTCGGCAAGACTAAGTTCGGGTCGATTCCTCTTCGTCTTATACTTTGACTATCTCGGCAAGAAGCTGTTCAGCTTCGGAGCTCGGCAAGATTGAGCTCGGGTCAGTCCATCACCGTCTTATCGGCTTTAGAGCTCGGCGAGACTGAGCTCGGGTCGGTCCATCATCGTCTTATCTTTTGGTTATGTCGACCAGAGTCTGCTTAGCTTCAGAGCTTGGCAAGATTGAGCTCGGGTCAGTCCGTCATCATCCTATCTTTTGGTTATGCCGACCAGAGTTTGCTTGACATCAGAGCTTAGCGAGACTGAGCTCGGGTCGGTCCTTTTTGGTGAGTTGGTAACAAAAAAATTGTTTTTTCCATTTTCAAAGTAGGTTGTGTTTTTCCCATTTTGACGACGACTGAGCCGAGGAGGAGCCTTTCCTTGTTCTGTGGTCAGAGTAAATCTCAGACTTGGACAATTTTTTGATAATTGCAATCTTAATCATCCCCAATTAAGCACTGAGCTGAGCTTCGATTTCGAGAGACGAGGGCAATGAACAGAGGACTGAGGTCGGATCTCTCCTCATCCTTAAACCAAATCTACCCTCTTAGCCTTTTGTGTGTATGTTTTTAGTCGGTGAATTCTTAGGTCGACTGTGAGGGGATAAATACTTAGTCGCAAACCCTCAAACCCGATCGGTGTCCCGCTCTTGGTAGATGATCTTGGTCTATCCCCAGGTATGGACTATCGACATGTATAGAGGGTCCAGTTATCACCCTTAACACTGTGTGCCAGGATGTCGCTTCTTGTAAATAGGCTAGAGGGTTGCTTATCCCTGTCCGTGGCGAGACGAATGGTTGCTCGCTTCTGCCTCTGCACTTCACTTGTAGATCGGCTAGAGGGCCGCTTGTCCCCGTCCATGGTGGGATAGAGGGCTTCTTGGCTCCATCTTTAAGCCGGGCTTGTTGATAGGCTAAAGGGTTGCTCGTCTCCGTCCATGGCAGGACGAAGGGTTGTTCATCTCTGCCTTTGAGTTACACTCATTGATAGGTTGAAGGGTTGTTCGTCCCTATCCAAGGCGGGACGGAGGGCTACTCGTCTCTGCCTTTGAGTTGCGATCATACATTGGTTCGAAGCAATCATCTGCGGCGTGTCCTCAATCGTGGTAGAACTCAATACTTGGTCATTGCCAAAGAAGTCCCCACAAATCTTTGTGTGGCTAAGTTACCGTGATAAAGTGCTCCTCAACCTGGAGAGTTGAGAGATTTCTGAGCGTCTCTCACGACGGGCCCTCAGGTCGGACCTTATTGTGTGGTTGGAAGCCCTACCCAAGAGTAACCCTGGTTAGTCCTTGGTACCATATCTTTATGGAAGAAATGATCTTGACGCAACTGGGGGAGCCCTCTCTTGCCCCTTTGACTCATGGTCACAGGGCTTGGGGCAATCTCTAGGCGTGTCTCCATTGGATATGATCACACCATCCCTATAGTTCTGAGGTCGCTACTTTCGCCCTATGATTCAGAGAGCCGGCCCCCTAGGGCAAGGATCGGCGGCAAGCGGGAGATAAGGACTTGGAAGTAGTTTTGGAACTCGCTTAGCCGACATTCCAAGTTGTCAATCCATAAAGCTGCTGTAACTCTGAAGGTCTGCCCCACAAAAGGTCCAGAGAGCAAGGTAGACGGTCTCGTCTGGCCCTTGGAGGCAAGTTATCTTCGTTAGCGGGAGCTTAGGCGTCTGACCTCAGGACTCTCGACATATCTCTGGAGGGATGATTGTTCGGGTTGTTATTCACTGCAGATGTTTGGTCTCTTCGTCTAATTACCTTACCAAGTCTTAGCCGAACAAGGTGTTGATGACTAGGGGAAGGCTTCTAACTCGCTTCCACAGACGATGTCAAACTATTTGTATCAAAAATTGGTACGCACCAGCAGTATGGTACCGTCAGGTGAAGCGTAAATATTCATTGCTGTGTTGGAGATAGCGTGTGGTGGTGATCGGGGTGCCGAGGTCGAGAGACAATGATCTTCCGTCGCTTTCAGGTTCAGAACCGCTTCTATTCGATCCGAGCTAAAATCCTGAACCGAGCTTTGAGCTTGTAAATGCACAAGGATTCATCGAGGTTGTGCCCGATATAGTTCCTACGGCGTGAGAGTAAGCGCTCAAAGGAGAAGGCTAAAAATGCTTTTAAACGAATGAGAAATGACACCTGGGGCCTTGCTATTTATAGGATTAGAGAGTGATTAACACTGCTTAATCAGGGCCTTGAGCATGGTTAATTAGTTGAAACCTTATAATTAGCCCATAAAAAAGTGATTGGTGGAGATAACCCTATGGAATTGGGCTTTTAGGCTTATTATGAGAGTCCAATGGCTTAATTGCATGCCTTTGAAGAGATTTGTTCGGCGAAAATCGATTTGAAGAGGCCTGAGAAGGCAGAGAGGTGCAAATCGATGCGTAGACGGAGAGAAATGACTAAGTCCCTGTTGATAACCGCCGAGAGACCAGAGAGGAATTATGGTCAAGAAGCTCCGGTCGGAGGGCTCTGTTCAGAGAGCTCTGGTCGACGATCTCAAGTCAGAGCGAGCTCTGTTCAGCGATCTCTGATCAACGATCTCTAGTCGGCAAGCTCTATTTGGATCTTGAGGTCGGAGCTCGATTGAAGGGTTTACCTTTGGCATTTACCGAGCAGATGGTGCTCAGAGCTCAAAGCTCGGATCATGAGGTCGAAGCTCGGCCAGGCCCCGAGGTCTGAGCTTAGCCAAGTAATGAGGCCAGCGGATTTTACCCACATCACTATCAAATCAATGAGCAATATCTTTTTTCCCACTATTAATATTTTGACTCTACCTCTTCTATGGACTAATCACTTCTAATTTTTTTAAAATATACAAGTTCATCGCTTCATTTTTAGGAAAAATCAATTACACTCTTAAATTTCATATGATACTCCTCCAATTTATATAAATTTCAAGTGAATCTCTAAAAAAAAAATTACCTCTTAAAAAAAACTCTATATTTTCTGTTATATGTAGATCAAAAATCAAAATTATAATATCAAAGTAGTCAAATTAAAAATATATATTAATATTTTTTTTCTAAACCCGCATATTATGCGGGTCTAAAACTATTGTGAATTTGAAAGTAAAACTTTTATACATTTTTAGAATTAACTCAAAACTTTTTCTCCCAATAAATTAGCACAATTTTTTATAAATATATTTTCGTGAAGTGTTGAGATTGATTTGAATCCTTCTCGTGAAGTGTTGAGATTGATTTGAGACCATTTATTGATGAATTCAATTGGATTATCAATTTCTTTTTTAAATTTTATATTTGGTTTAATTATTATTTTTTACACTTACAAATTAAAAATTCTAAAACAAAATCCGCCGAATATTTCCAAATCTGTAACAATAATTAAGGGAGGTGATATTGGCACTCTACATTGATTACACTACATATTGTTAGACAAAGACTAATGGCGTGTGGAAGAAAGAAAAAAAATTAAAGAATAATATATCCATATTTTATAAAACAAAATTTATTTTTGTTAGTATTGTTTAGTTAGAATATGCATAAAAACACTTGTTGTGTGGGACAATCACGCACCTCGAATTAGATTAGTCTCACACCCTATGTGAATATGGAGACACTCGTGAGTATTAAAAAAAAAAAAAAAAGGGTTAAAATGATATAAAATGAGAAGAATATAAGATTCATATTTGTTTTGGTTGTCATATATCTCCTTTATCTTTTTGTCATTAACTAGAAACTTTTTATCATATTTGGTCAAAAACTACTTAGTTTTTCTATAAATAAAAAGTTACTGAAATTGTTATTGTAATGACAACTTACCCTTAATCCTTCCAAAATAATTAAACAATTAAAAATTAAAATATATAAATATCCCTTTAATTTTATTTTTTTTATATATATATTTCATTCTTTACCTTTTTACACTAATATCCCTATTTAAAAAAATATTTTTTTAAACATCTTTCTTTTCTAACAAAATTGTAATAATAATTTAAAAAAACACTTCAGTACACGCCCGTTGGTCTCCTTCTTTCTCTTTCTCTCTCTCTTTGTCTCAATCCCCTGTGCATCTGTGCTCCGGCGCACAGATTGACGTACTCAGAGGAGAAGAATGATGAGAGAGAAAGAGAGATGGTGGTTTCTCGATCGAAGCGGGAGATTTGGGATGTTTGTTGGGTTGCCCTTGAGGAACACAAATGATGAGAGAGAGAAAGAGAGATGTCGGGTTTCTCAATCGAAGCAAGAGGAGAATTCATGGATTTCTCCAGCGAGAAATTGCTTGAGAGTATCGATTTCGACGATCTCTTTGTGGGGATTAACAATGGTGTTTTCTTGCTAGATTTGGAGGGACGAGGAGGAGGGAGGCAGTGGTGGATGGGTGTTAGTGAATTTTTGAAAAATAAGAATAAAAAATATATTTTTTAATTGCATTCATATTTTTTTATAAGAAAAAATTGGTCAAAGAGGTGACTCGTGTTTTTCAAAAGACAAATGACATTTGTGATTTTGAGCAAAATGACAAGTGAGATAAATTGTATAAATCCTTTATTTTGGAAAAAAATGTGTAATTTATTATTTTATCTTCATATATTATAAAAATAAATTAAAAATTGGTATTTACCACTTATCTTTCCTGCCATTTTGCCTAAAACAAAAAAGTTCCCCTTTCATTTGCAAAATACCGGTCATTACAAAATAAAAGAAAAATAAAAAACTTAAAGGATAGTAATGTATTTTAAATTTTAATTCTTTAGGTATATTTAAATTGTTAAGGGTGAAATTTTCATTACATTTATGATTTTAGTAATTATTTATCTAGAGGGGAAAAAAAAAATACATAAGGGGATGAGAAGTATTTTTTAAATTATAAGGAAGATTTTCACCTTTAGGCAAAATGATAGAAAAGATAAATGGCAAATATCCTATTAAAAATTCTATTATCAAGAATATAACAAATTTTAGTACTTTTTAGCTCTTGTTTTTCTTCTATTTCTTCCCAAATTTGTGGGGAATAAAAATTTGTTTAGAAAATTGTACATTTTCCTTTCTATTTTCATTTCCATCTCATTCTCTTCGAAATAGATTGAGGGAGGAATAAATTATTTTTAGATATTTATATAAATAGGGGGTTTTATGTAAT
This sequence comes from Eucommia ulmoides, assembly GCA_016647705.1. Classification (NCBI taxonomy): domain Eukaryota; kingdom Viridiplantae; phylum Streptophyta; class Magnoliopsida; order Garryales; family Eucommiaceae; genus Eucommia; species Eucommia ulmoides. The sequence continues at coordinate 215,879 of JAENRU010000486.1, read as the reverse complement.
TCTTTTAGGATTTTAATTGATTTTCTATAACACTTAAACGGCTCGTTTGGTTAGACGGAATGAAATGAGGGTGGAATGAAATGGAAGAAGTAATGGAATGAAAGAAGAAATAGAATGGAATTGTCAATAGAATCACTATTCCATTCTCTTATTTGGTTGATATAGAATGAGGGAATGAATGGAATAGTGCAATATAGTAAAATTTTCATTATGCCCTTATGAAATTATTATTCTATTATCTTATTTGGTTGATATGAAATGAGTGAAAGAATGGAATGAAATATAATAAAATTCTCATTATGCCCTTAGTACAAAATTTTATTATATTTCACTATTCCATTCCTTCCCTCATTTTATTATATTTTACTATTCTATTCCATTTTAAGTTTATGTTATCTAATTTCTGTTTCTGTCTTCAATTTTCAGTTTTTATTCTCTAATTTCTGTTTCTGTTCACAATTTTCAGTTTTCGTTCTCTAATTTTCTGTTTTCATTTTCAATTTTCAGTTTATGTTCTCAATTTTTTGTTTGTGTTCTTAATTTTTAATTTTTGTTCTCAATTTTTAGTTTCCATTCTCAATTTTCTGTTATCTAAATTTCTATTTTTGTTCTCAATTTTTAGTTTATGTTCTCCATTTTCTGTTTTTGTTCTTAATTTTCAGTTTTTGTTCTCAATTTTCAGTTTCCGTTCTCAATTTTATGTTATCTAATTTTATGTTTATGTTCTCAATTTTCAGTTTATGTTCTCAATTTTTTGTTTCTGTTCTCAATTTTTTGTTCTCAGTTTTCTGTTTCTATTCCCAATTTTCTATTCTCTAATTTTTTTTTTATTCTCTAATTTTTGTTTATGTTCTTAATTTTTAATTTTTGTTCTCAATTTTCAAGAGTTTAAATACAAGTACTATTATGTAATTTAGGATGTTGTTTCCATTAGGTTGAAATCTCATTCCACCCTATTTTATTCTAATGGAATCACAAAAGTGATTCCGTTGGAGAACCAAATAACGGAATAGGAATCGAGGGCGGAATGCGATTCTATTCCGCTCCCGATTCCATCCAACCAAACATGTCGTAAGTGTAAAAATAAAAAATTTCAAGAGTTGATAAAGGCCCTAGACCTAAGGTGCCTCTGCCCCAACATACCAAACAATTTTATTTTTTTTAATTATTATTATTTTTCATCACATTTTTCTCGTCATTTTTCTATCCGTTATTTTTTCCACCAAATAAACGCATACTAAGGCCATGTTTGATAACGCTTAAATTTTAAGTATTGAAAATTTTAAATGTTGAATTTTAAGGGTGCCTTTGTTTGGGTAGAAAAAATATGAATAAGAAGAAAAAACGAAAGAATATGTGAGGAAAAAGAAAATAAGAAGAAAAATACTCAATTTCCTTAAGGTTGCGTTTGGATAAAGATTTGATAAATCTATGGAATTTATAAATGATGAGATTTCAAAATTCTGGAATTTGAAATTCAATCATTTACAAATTTTTTATTTGGTTAATTTTTTTATATGAAGAAATTAATCGTGTAATTTCATAATTCCCTTATTTGGATAAATACATATTTATACACTGAATTTTGAAATCTATTAAATTTGAATGATAAATAATATGAAAATATATCTAATATTATAATTTTTATTTAGTAATTTAATAATATAATTTTTATAGCTATTTTAGTAATATAACGTTAATAATATAATATTAATAATATAACTTTAATTATAATAGGATTTTTATACTTGTTTTGCAAATATAATTTTTATTATATAATATATAGAAAGAAAAATTTTGAAATTCATATAGTTACAAAATAAAAAATAAAATAAAAAATTTAAGTGAAATGGATGGGGAATTCAAAAATAAAAAATTCCCTCTTGGAATTATTTAGAAATAACACGTGTGTTGAACGAATTTGCATATTCTTCTTATTCTCCTATTTTACAAATAAACAAATTTCATAATATTTTTTTTTTCCATAGTATCCAAATAAAGAATTTTCTAAACACAAATTATGAAATCCCCTGCTCAAATTAAATCCTCCTTTAAATTATCTTACTCAGATGAATTTTTCAACTTGAGAGAATTTTTTTTAAGAAAACATTAAGATTACAATTATATTGATAATAAAATATTTAATCTAATTTTATAATATACAAGGATAAAATGATAAATTGTCTTATAATGAATTACTTTTCTTTTTTTAATTTTTCTTTTTTAACTACAAAAAATAATTTTTTATTTTGCAATGAATAAAAAAAATTATATTCTAATTTTAAATATTTTTCATGTTTTTTAAATGATTTTTCCTTTTTCTTTTTTTTATCATAACGCCTTTGTACTCACGCACCCAACTCACATACACACTCCTAAATCACGCACCTTTCGAATGGATGAGATTAGAATCCCACACCCAAATATATCAGGAAGGAGACTTGATCCCCAGCCATGAATGTGAGAGGTTGTTGGATTTTCCATTAGGGCCAATAATGAATCCCAATGATTTTTCCATTAATAATTATGGATTTATATGAAATTATGATTTGTTAATAATTGAGTCAAATGTTGTTCAGGTGATGCTAACAGCCGGTACAGACACATCATCTGCCACAATCGAATGGGCCATGTCCCATCTCCTCAACTATCCCGACACACTCAAAAAAGCCAAATCCGAATTGGACACGATCGTGGGCCCCGATCGCCTAATCAACTGAATCAGATCTTTCCACATGTCATTAACTCCACTCCATCGTCCAAGAGACCTTCCAACTATCTCCGGTCACACCACTACTTGTACCTCATGAGGCATCCGCCGACTATACAATTGGAGGTTATTTGGTTCCACATGGAACAATCTTATGGGTCAATTCATGGGCCATTCATAGAGACCCAAAAGTTTGGCCCGACCCGACAAATTTTAGACCCGAGAGGTTCGAAGGGAAATAGGTGGAAGTAAACAAGTTAATGCCTTTCGGAATGGGTCGAAGGTCTTGTCCGGGTTACGGGTTGGCCCAACGGGTCGTGGGCGTGGCCTTGGGTCATTGATCCAGTGCTTTGAGTGGTAGAGGATTGGGGAGAAGGAGGTGGATTTGGATGAAGGGCATGGGCTAACCATGCACAAGGCCAATCCACTGGTGGCCCTATGTAAAGCCCGAAATTTTGTCGATAAGGTTCTTTCCGAATTGCCCTAGGTACTCTATGGCAGTAGAATTTTTTTTTAAGTCGGGTTTGGTAGCAAGAAAATAAGCGCTATAAATTTAAATTTGTTTGACAAGCGTTCATTTTTAATTCTAATTTTTTTAACTTCTTGTTCCGCAAAACCAAACGCTACAAAGTTTGTATTTTTAATACTCAGACATTTGTTAGTTGCTTAAATGTGTTCATATTCTTAAAATTAAATATTGTGAGTTTCTATATTTTCATCGAATAATTTTTAAAATTGAAATCCACGTCAAAATTAAAGAAAATAGCTCTTAGTTCTTTAGTGCCTAGAATTTCCAATGAATCTATTACAGTGGATTGAGTTCTTGCTAGTGAGGATGGCTCATTTTCTTCACTCATAGGGCTTGTATTGGCTGATAGGCGAGGAGCAAGGGATAATCAAATTGATAGTGTGTAGTTCTACAAAGTATTCGAAGGAGGTTTATTTATTTATTTATTTATTTATTTTATTTTTTGTGTGTGTCATGAGTAGAGTAAAAAGCTAGCACTTTAACTTTTCTTTTAGTGGACAAGACTTCGTATCCACAAAACATTTTTAGGGAGGACGGATCTTCCTCAAATATGAATAAGGACTCATGTAACGGCAAATAAAGCCACAAGGTCGTGCCCTTGTTCTTTAGTTGAATTGTCTTTGTCTTTGTCGTATTAGCTTCCTGGATTTAGTGAACTAGTACAAAGATTGTATTTAATTATAGAAACGATACTTGGGGCATGGGGATGCTGGACTATTTATAGGAGTTAGAGAGTGATTAACACTGCTTAATCGGGGCCTTGAGCATGGTTAATTGGTCGAAATCTTATACTTAGCCCATAAAAAAGTGATTTAAGGAGATAACCCTATGGGATTGGGCTTTAGGGCCTATTATGAGAGCCCATGGGCTTAACCACATGCCTTTGAGGAGATTTATCTAGCGAAAATCGATCCGAGAAGGCCTGAGGAGGCGGAAAGGTGCAAAACAGTGCGTAGACTGGAGAAAAATGACTAAGTCCCTACTGATAGCCACCCAGAGACCAGAGAGGAGCTCTGGTTGGCGATCTCTAGTCAGAGCGAGCTTGTTTAGTGATTTCTGTTTGGCAATCTCTAGTCGACAAGCTCTATTTGGATCCTGAGGTCGGAGCTCGAGTGAAGGGTTTATTTTTGGCATTTATCGAGTAAAGGGTGCTTGAAGGTCAGAGCTCAGATCATGAGGTCGGAGCTCGGCCAGTCTTTGAAGTCTGAGCTCGACCAGGTACTGAGGTCGACGGATTTTTCTTACATCACTATCAAATCAATGGGCAAGATGTTATTTGCCATTATTAATATTCTGACTCTATCTCTTCTATGAACTAATCACTCCTAATTTTTAAAATATACAATTTCATCTCTTTATTTTTAGGAAAAATCAATTACAATCTTAAATTTCATATGATACTCATTTAATTTATATAAATTTCAAGTGAATCCTTAAAAAAAAAAAAAAATAAATAAATTATCCTTTAAAAAATACTCTATATTTTCTATTATATGTAGATCAACAATAAAAATTATAATATTAAATTTTTTAAATTAAAAAAATATATTAATATATATTTTTCTAAACCCGCATATTTGAGTCTAAAATTAGTGTGAATTTAAAAGTAAAACTTTTATATATTTTTAGAATTAGCTCGAAACTTTTCTCCCAATAAATTAGTACAATTTTTTATAAATATTATGAGTGCTGAGATTGATTTGAGACCGTATTTAAGCATAGAAATTTAAGTATTGGAATTGAATTTAAAAATGAACACATGCAAATTTAAATATTTTTAAATATGTTCATTTTTAATTCCAATTCCGAGGTTGCATTCCGTACAACTAAACACTGCATGAGGGTTATTGATGGATCCAATTGGATTATCAATTTATTTTTTAAATTTTATATTTGTTTTAATTATTATTTTTTACACTTACAAATTAAAAATTCTAAAACAAAATCAGCCAAATACTTCCAAATCGGCTACAATAATTAAGGGAGATGATATTGGCACTCTACAATGATTTTATTGTTCAATTACACTACACATTGTTAGACAAAGACTAATGGCGTGTGGAAGAATGAAAAAAATTAAAGAATAATATATCCATATTTTATAAAACAAATTTTATTTTTGTTAGTATTGTTTAGTTAGAATACGCGGAAAAGAGAGAGACAACCATGCACCCCGAACTAGATTAGTCTCACACCCTGTGTGGGTGTGGAGACATTCGTGAGTATACCTAAAGAAGAAGAAGTTAGAATGATATAAAATGAGAAGAATATAATATTTAATATCTATTTTGGTTGTCATATATCTCCTTTATCTTTTTGTCATTAACTAGAAACTTCTTATCATATTTGATCAAAAATCACTTAATTTTTCTATAAATAAAAAGTTAGTGAAATTGTTATTGTAATGCCAACTTACCCTTAATCCTCCAAAAATAATTAAAAATTAAAATATATAAATATCCCTTTAATTTTATTTTTTTATATATATTTTCCTCCATTACCTTTTTACACTAATATTCCTATTTAAAAAAAAAAATAGTTTTTTATACCTCTTTCATTTCTAACAAAATAATAATTATAATAATTATAAAAAAAAAAACGCCCGTTGGTCTTCTTCTTTCTTGTCTCTCTTTTTTTTTTTTTCTCTCTCTCTCTGTCTCTGTCTCAATCCTCCCTGCATCTATGCTCCAGCGCACAAATCAACGTACTTGGAGGAGAAGAATGATGAGAGAGAAAGAGAGATGGTGGTTTCTCGATCGAAGTGGGAGATTTGGGATGCTTGTTGTGTTGCCCTTGAGGAACACAAATGATGAGAGAGAAAGAGAGATGTCAAGTTTCTCGATTGAAGCAGGAGAAGAATTCCTGGATTTCTCCGACGAGAAATTGCTTGAGAGCGTCGATTTTGACAATCTCTTTGTGGGGATTAACGGAGATGTTTTCTTGCCGAAATTGGAAGGAGAAGGAGTAGGGAGGCAGCGGTGGATGGGGTGGGAACGGTGGGAGGTGGGGGGTAGAGGGTAATTGTTCAAAAAAATAGGTGTAAAATGTATATTTTAAAAAATAAAGGGCTATTAGTGATTTTTTTTTAAAAAAAAAATAAGAATAAAAAATATATTTTTTAACTGCATTCGTGTTTTTTTACAAGAAAAAATTGGTCAAAGGGGATTACCCGTGTTTTGCAAAAGACAAATGAGGTTTGTGATTTTGAGCAAAATAACAGAGGAGGTATTTTGGAAAAAAATTGTAATTTACTATTTTATCTTTATATATTATAAAAATGTTTACCACTTGTCTTCTTTGCCATTTTGCCTAAAATGAAAAAGTTCTCCTTTCATTTACAAAATACCGGTCATTACAAAATAAAAGAAAAATTAAAAACTTAAATGATAGTAATGTATTTTAAATTTTAATTCTTTAGGTATTTTTAAATTGTTAAAGGTGAAATTTTCATTACATTTATGATTTCAGTAATTTTTTATCTAGAGGAATAAAAAATGATAAGGGGATGAGAAGTATTTTTTAAATTATAAGGAAAGTTTACAGTTTTAGGCAAAATGATAGAAAAAGTAAGTGAAAAATATCATCAAGCCTTAACCGAGCTGGGATTTGATGATTAGAGAAAGGCTTTTAGCGTACTTTTCACAGACGACGCCAAACTGTTGATGTCAAATCTTGGTCAACACCAACGGTATGGTCTAGTCAGGATGTTGTCGGTATTCTTCCATGCCGAGATAGAGTTGGAAAGGTCCGAGATGGGACCCGGATGGTCCAGTAACCTGAGATGTCCTTAGATCCGAGAGGAGTCCTTGTCCGAGAAGGGTATTGATCTGTGCTGGGCTACAGACTATCACCTGCACACAGAACTTATCGAAATGTGCCCAGCGTGTCCCCTCTGGCTTGAGAGTAAGAGCTCGGGAGGAGGTACTAAAATACTTAGAGTATTGAAAAGAAAATATGCTTTTGTTTTTACCACACTACTACCTTCCTTTATATAGGCAGTGGGCTGATTAGCATTGAGAGTATTAGGGGCTTAAGTAAGGATTAACATCCTCATTTGGGCGTGTGACCACTGTGAGGGCGCGTGGGGGGATTAAGCCGGTGGACCTGGGATTTTTGGCCTTTTTGCTGGGCCCTTGGTCAGTGAATATATGCAAGTAGGCAAACGGCCCGGCCCACGATGTCATATGGACTCTTCTTGCGGCCTATGGTACAAGGAATTCTCTTTCCTGCCCTTCTCGGATGGTCAGTGTAAGACCTCGATCTTTGATATACGTACAGTATAAGTCGCATTTTAAAATATTTCGAAAATAACGGGATTGATGGTGTTAATTTTGATTTAATCTTTAAAAAGTTTAGGGGTCAAGTTGTAAACATATTGAACATTAAAATTTTTAAAGGGGTTCACATAATATTCTAACCAAACTTGAGGGGAGATAAGTGCAAATTCATTATGTTAAATATATATATATATATATATATATATATATATATATATATATATATATATATATATATATATATATATATATATATATATAGGTATGGTGGTGAAGAAAACAATTGTGGCGGAGGAGAGGCCACTTGGCCAGCGTTGATCAACTATACACACACATATATATCCAGAAGAAATAGAGAAATAGGAAAAACCGGAAAGAAAAACAGAAAGAAGAAAAAGAGAGAGAAGAGGGTCCGTTTGCCAGTGGGTATCGTCGGTGTGTGTGTGTAAGAGAGGTTTGTGTGTGTTTTGCTGTTCATCGACGGTTGCGTGAATGTGTATCGTTAGCCTATTGTGTGTGTGTCTTGTTTTGTTCGCCGACAGTGATCGTTCATCGTGTGTGTGTGAGTTTTGTTCCTTCGTTGATTTTGGGTTGCCGGCGGAGTGCTATTCAGGCCGATGGGAGTGTATGTGTCTGGTTGTTCGGTCAGATAGGCGTATGGGTATAATTGCTCGTCGTCCAGTCAGTGTGTGTGTGCCGCTGTCTGTCAGTTTGGCCAGCGGTGGTTAGAGAGAGAGAACTCGCCAGCGGCGAGATTTCAAAACAGTAAAACCGAAACGCAATTGGTGAGATTCGACGTTGCTGTTGTTGTGTGGGTATGTGTCACACCCCACCCCAGACACCCGTCACCGTGGGGCCGGCGT